>JABXJD010000223.1:0-47500 GCA_013375575.1 Percina caprodes | reverse complement strand
TGCCCCTCCTCTGAATATCTACACAAACAACACACACACACACAATTTTATCTGCATTTTATCTGCATATTATCTGTATATTATCTGCATTTTATCTGTATATTATCTGTATTTTATCTGCATTTTATCTGCATATTATCTGTATATTATCTGCATTTTATCTGTATATTATCTGTATTTTATCTGCATTTTATCTGCATATTATGTTTATATTATCTGTTTTGTGCAATAACACCTGCTTAAATTACAATGTGCAATACTCTGCTGCTACTAATTATTCATAATTACTATATTATACTATATTACTACATCATACTGCATCATATCATTCCTTTAACCCTCATGTTGTCTTCCCATCAACCAAAATCAAATTATTATCGCTTTTTCTGACATTTTTGTCACTTTTTCAGTGTTGCATGTTCTTCGAAGTTATTTGATATTTGTAATGTTGACATTTTCAACGTCC
Source organism: Percina caprodes (assembly GCA_013375575.1). NCBI lineage: Eukaryota > Metazoa > Chordata > Actinopteri > Perciformes > Percidae > Percina > Percina caprodes. Next base: position 47,034 of record JABXJD010000223.1, on the reverse strand, counting down.
ATTTTGTGTGATAAAAAAACTGAAAACGAGGACAACATGAGGTATAAGTAGGTAAAACCCGTACGATGCCTTGCCTGAGGGCAGTGCCCAGGGGTGAAGTGGTATCTCTCCAGCTACCGATCCACACCCCGTCCTCTTGGTCCGCACGGGGACTTGAACAACGACCCTCCGGTTCCCGACCCAGCTCCCTACGGACTGAGCCCCCCTACTGTTGTGACGCTTATGTGAGTGTGTATCTGATGAGCAGGTGTGTAGATGTGTGTGAGTGAGTGTGTATCTGATGAGCAGGTGTGTAGATGTGTGTGAGTGTGTATCTGATGAGCAGGTGTGTAGATGTGTGTGTGTGAGTGTGTATCTGATGAGCAGGTGTGTAGATGTGTGTGAGTGTGTATCTGATGAGCAGGTGTGTAGATGTGTGTGTGTGAGTGTGTATCTGATGAGCAGGTGTGTAGGTGTGTGTGTGTGTGTGTGTGTGTGTATCTGATGAGCAGGTGTGTAGATGTGTGTGTGTGTGTATCTGATGAGCAGGTGTGTAGATGCGTGTGAGTGTGTATCTGATGAGCAGGTGTGTAGATGCGTGTGTGTGTGTAGCGGATGAGCAGGTATGTAGATGTGTGTGTGTGTGTGTGTGTGTGTGTGTGTGTGTGTGTGTGAGTGTCTTTAACAGACTTGTTTTGGAACTTTTTGCCCATTTTTCCGTATTTTCAACGTTATTGATGCTTTTTCTTCATTTCATTTAAAAATCACCATGGAAACAACATAAGTGTCATATCCAGAATAATGTTCTGAGTCAGGAATACATGTTTATCAGGAAATAAGGTAAGGTGCTGATTTCAGGTAGAAAACATGGAACTGGAACGGGTCAATTTGACCTGAACACCAGACGAGGGTTAAGAGACTGAAGTATATTTGACTCATTGTATTTTATGTGTTTATTTTCTTTGTAGTTTTCACGGCGTATTACGATGGAAATGTGGAAATAAATGATCAAAGGACATCTGTATGATGCGTGGCGGTATTCAATTGGACCGGTGGAATTACACTCCTTATATATTACACATTTATATTTCTTCATTTATATTTCTACTGTGATATGTATATACTTGTAGCCCCTGTAACAGAGACCTTCTGAGGTGATGCAGCGTGGGGGGGGCGACCGGGGGAGGAAGCAGAGCTAGACGAGCTGCAGCTGGAACCCTGAGTCCCTCACACCAGACTCCACTCCTGCAATTAGACCCAGCCGGTGGGGGGGGGGGCAGAGAAGCTACCTATGAGCAGTAATCATGTTGTCCTCATGTTGTCTTTATGTTGTCCTCATGTTGTCTTCATGTTGTCTTCATGTTGTCTTCATGTTGTCCTCATGTTGTCCTCATGTTGTCTTCATGTTGTCTTCATGTCGTCCTCATGTCGTCTTCATGTCGTCTTCATGTCGTCTTCATGTCGTCTTCATGTCGTCCTCATGTCGTCCTCATGTCGTCTTCATGTTGTCTTCATGTTGTCCTCATGTTGTCCTCATGTTGTCTTCATGTTGTCCTCATGTTGTCCTCATGTTGTCTTCATGTTGTCCTCATGTTGTCCTCATGTTGTCTTCATGTTGTCTTCATGTTGTCCTCATGTTGTCTTCATGTTGTCTTCATGTTGTCCTCATGTTGTCCTCATGTTGTCTTCATGTTGTCCTCATGTTGTCCTCATGTTGTCTTCATGTTGTCTTCATGTTGTCCTCATGTTGCCCTCATGTTGTCTTCATGTTGTCTTCATGTCGTCCTCATGTCGTCTTCATGTCGTCTTCATGTCGTCCTCATGTCGTCCTCATGTTGTCTTCATGTTGTCTTCATGTTTCCCTCATGTTGTCCTCATGTTGTCCTCATGTTGTCTTCATGTTGTCTTCATGTTTCCCTCATGTTGTCCTCATGTTGTCTTCATGTTGTCTTCATTTTATCTTCATGTTGTCCTCATGTTGTCCTCATGTTGTCTTCATGTTGTCCTCATGTTATCTTCATGTTGTCTTCATGTTGTCTTCATGTTGTCTTCATGTTGCCCTCATGTTGTCCTCATGTTGTCTTGAAAACGTCAAAAAGTGACAAACATTGAAAAAAGCGTCAACAAAAAGTTTTGACGCTTTTTTTCAATGTTTGTCACTTTTTTTGACGTTTTCAACACTACGTAACACTAACTAATTAACTTTAGTTTTACAGTTATTTTTGGAATTTATGGTCAATAAACCTCATTTATAGGAAATTATACCTAATGTTTGAGTTAGAAAAGCAGAAATTAGGAATTATTGAGACTAAAATTAAAGGAATGGATGTTGATGATAATCACAGACTGGAATATGTCAACTTTTACTCTCAATACTATTTCAAAAACACTTCAATTTGGTTTCAAATGCTATAAAATTGAATAAGACGCCCCAAAATTAATGAAAGTAGAGATTTGTACTTGGCAAAGAGCGTTGTGTGGAATCAATCATGTTATTTTGGGGAGTTAAAAAGAACATTGACATAGCTAGCTTTGTTTCTAGCTCCAGGCTAACTCTTGTCCTCCCTCCTCCAGCTAGCTAGCTAGCTAGCCATGCTCTGCTCCTGTTCTCGTAGCTCATCTTTCTGTTTCTTCCAGTCTCGGATCCTCCTGGGGTCAATGTCCGAATGTCTCGCAGGTTTTTCACTCATACTTTAAAACTCTTCTGGTTTTGTTGTTGAATCGTCCATCCCTATCACCAAACGAGCCCCGTGTTACATCCAATGGAGCTACTGCCATCTATTGGCCACTGTACGTTACTACACACCACACTCGGCCGAGTAACACATACAGCCGCACTGACTGAAATACCTTTGGGACATTAATACTTTACATGAGTACCATAAGCCAGAATAAAAGCAGGAATATATTGTTGAATCTGTTAAATGAAATTGGTAGAAATGTAATTACGATTGACTTGAATGCACATTATATGACAGGCAATTAGAATATTATCCACACTAATTTCCTCCGGCCTTTATTCGTCTGTGTTGACCCCCCCGGACACTATCAGAGACCCGGCTTTTAATTGACTACCGGTCTTTATTTGAGGAATCACGGTATGTAATTATTTCAGCAGCAAGTTTAATAATCTGCTGCTTTGACAGTCTTTTCTTTTGTTCTGTTGAACCAGCTGCAGGGATGTGTGTGTGTGTGTGTGTGTGTGTGTGTGTGTGTGTGTGTGTGTGTGTGTGTGTTGTGTTTGAGCAACGGAGGAATTGAATTGGGTTTACACAGGAGGCCCACGCAAAGCTGCTCTGTGAGCCTTTTAAAGCCTCTGGGCCATTCAGGGACACGGAGACGCTCCATTAAACCCAGGAAGCCTTTAGAGGCAGAATGGCCCTCACACCTGCAGCAGCATCGGGATCTGCTGCCAGCTTAAGTCTCGTGTTGTCCCCCCGGGTCAAAAACGGGAGGTTTTCGTCCCTTTTTCAGACTTTTCACTACCACCACCTTATTAGTTTTGTACTACTTTTTGGAATTTGTGGTCAATGATCCTCATTTAAATAGAATTATACCTAATATTAGAGTTAAAAAAGCAGAAATTATGAATTATTTTAGAGGAGATGAGAGGACGGGGACGCCCGTCTACAGACCAGACACAGAGAGAGAAGACGAGAGAAGGGGGACGCCGTCTACAGGTTTTCTCTGCTCTGAGCCTTGTTTGTTCTGCCACATGTTCGAATTAGAGGCCCCAAAATAATGATAAGGACTGAAAAAAGATAAGGACACCCGGCCGTGCTAGTCAACACCGGATCCTGTGAAACCACAGGTGGATAAACTGTAATAATCAGCTAAATGTTGGGAAATAGCTCCGAGGGCGAACATACTTGGGGGATGAATTAAAAGCCAAGTGAGATGATGTACTGAGCTGTATGATGAGGTTCTCCTAAAGGGACATGAGGGGAGGATAAAGTGGCCTTCGCTGTGCTGTAATTAATATCCGGTGCGGCGGTTTCCGGAGTCAGATTATAAACCCAACGCGGTAACGTCCAACAGACGGTGATAAGCAAAGCAATTTACTCAACTGGTCCAGTTAGCTCAGAGTATCGGCTGCTCCCCCTGCATATTCACCCACTTTATATATTTCTGTTTTCCTCTCCTGGCAGCGCTCTGCGTCCCTCCCCGGGTTAATTAACAAACACAGATAAGGGGAAGAGCAGCCAAGTCCCAACCTGCCACTGGAAAAAGCTGCTATCAGTTGTGTGTTTGTGCACAGATAGCCTCTGTGCCACAGAGACTGGATCAGAGATAAGAGGGGTGAGCATGAGCCGGCCAATAAAAGCCAGCCTAGCGGCTGAGAAGGAAGTGCAGATTAACCCCTGCAACCAAACCAAAGCACAATAAAAAGCAATAAAAGAGCAGGTTTGGCCCGCTGACAGGTATCTGTCGGGGATTTCCTTTCCTGACACTCAAAGCAGCAGAGAAACACATCAAAAGGACCTATTTTAATTATTATTTCATCAAAATATAAATTCACAGTCACTCAATCTAGACCGACTCACTATTGCCTCTATATGTTTCTGTTTAGAGGGTTATTTTAATAACCCAATGCTGGGTTAAGGCTGCTGGGGCGATGTAAACCAGCGTGGGGTCAAAGACTGCGACCCAACACGACGGGTCAAACCTAAGCGGCTCGTTGTTCAGCCATTCCTGGACAGAAGGCTCCAGGACGGCGACGACCGCCGCGCCGGTGAGTGGTGGGAAACTTTAAGATGGTAAAACAATACAAATATGTTAGAATAACCAGACAGTATTGGTCATAATGTGAACTGAAAGACTTGTTAGCATACATTAGCGTGTATATATTAGTGTGTATATATTAGTGTGTATATATTAGTGTGTATATATTAGTGTGTATATATTAGTGTGTGTATATTAGTGTGTATATATCAGTGTGTATATATTAGCGTGTGTATATTAGCGTGTATATATTAGCTTGTATATATAAGTGTGTATATATTTGTGCGTGTGTATATTAGTGTGTATATATTAGCGTGTGTATATTAGTGTGTATATATTAGCGTGTGTATATTGGTGTGTATACATTAGCGTGTATATATCAGTGTGTATATATCAGCGTGTGTATATTAGTGTGTATATATTAGCGTGTATATATTAGTGTGTACATATCAGTGTTTATATATCAGTGTGTATATATCAGCGTGTATATATTAGCATGTGTATATTAGTGTGTATATATCAGCGTGTGTATATTAGTGTGTATATATTAGCGTGTGTATATTAGTGTGTATATATTAGCATGTGTATATTAGTGTGTATATATCAGCGTGTGTATATTAGTGTGTATATATTAGCGTGTGTATATTGGTGTGTATACATTAGCGTGTATATATCAGTGTGTATATATCAGCGTGTGTATATTAGTGTGTATATATTAGTGTGTATATATTAGTGTGTACATATCAGTGTTTATATATCAGTGTGTATATATCAGCGTGTATATATTAGCATGTGTATATTAGTGTGTATATATCAGCGTGTGTATATTAGTGTGTATATATTAGCGTGTGTATATTGGTGTGTATATATTAGCGTGTGTGTATTAGTTTATATTGGTTGTTTTGTATGTGTAAGTGCATTGTGAGCAATGATAATCCAAAGAGAAATTCCTTCCTTCCTCATTCCTGGGAAATAAGCTGATCCTGATAACAAGCAGTGTTGTGATGTCTAGCCAGTAATGTGTTGTAATGGCTGGTGATTGGGATGCATGTTCCATTTAGTATGATAATCAGAGAGCTGAGGCTAAGCCTATTACATTTAGCATTCAGCAGATGCTTTTGTCCAAAGCAACTTATCATTTTTATTAAGTTATACTGTTTGTATTGTTTTGTTAGAATCACTACGGCCTTCACAGAAAAGAAGAAAAAGACTACAACCTTGAGAAATGTCCTGCAGGACCATCAGGCGGAAATAGAGGCTGAGAGCAGCCGGACGCATCCGTGAACTCAACGTCAAATCAGGAGGGAACTGCATCCATTACACAGTAGAACGTGCATTAGGAGAACATTATCAAGGCTCTTTCATTTAACCTCCAACAAAATGCATTTCAATAAGAAGAGACTTGTTTGCAGATATGCAAAGATTTATTGTACATAGGCATAGTAGAATGTAGTCTTTGGAGCTTTACACTCCATCGTTATAGAATAATTTGTAAAAGGGGTAAGGAAGCCAAGACAGTCCCCCACAATGGAGTCTAGACACTGGTGGTGGCAGCAAAGACCAGACCGAAGGAGTTGACCGAGCGTCCAGCAGGAGGAGGACCCAGGGTGCCTTTGGGTGACTATGAATGGAGGTGGAAGGGGAGGAGTTATTGCCACTCTTCATTCTAACCCCAACCGGTCGTCAGACACCGCCCACCAAGAGCCTGGGTCTGGGTCTGGGTCTGGGTCTGGGTCTGGGTCTGTCCGAGGTTTCTTCCTAAAAGGAAGTTTTTCCTCCCCACTGTCCTACTGTTGCTTGCTCTGGAGGGAACTACTAGAACTGTTGGGTCCTTGTAAATTCTGGAGTGTAGTCTAGACCTACTCTATCTGGTCTAGACCTACTCTATCTGGTCTAGACCTACTCTATCTGTAAAGTGTCTTGAGATAACTCTTGTTATGAATTGATACTATAAATAAAATTGAATTGAATTGAAATTGAATTGAGGAAGACCCAGGGTGCCTTTGGGTGACGATGACTGGAGGTGGAAGGGGATGTGGAGGGTTTATAGAGAAACCTGTAGGGGGGGCTCTATAAAGAAACCCGTTGGGGGGCACTATAGAGAAACCTGTAGGGGGCGGACTATGGATAAACCTGTAGGGGGGGACTATTGATAAACCTGTAAGGGGGGGGACTATTGATAAACCTGTAGGGGGGGACTATTGATAAACCTGTAAGGGGGGGGACTATTGATAAACCTGTAAGGGGGGGGACTATTGATAAACCTGTAAGGGGGGGGACTATTGATAAACCTGTAAGGGGGCTCTATAAAGAAACCTGTGAGCAAAAAGCAATAAGAAATATATAAGAAAGAAAAGAAATGGCCAAAACTGCATAGCGGCCCTTTAATGGGACTACATGGTTTATTCACAGTTCAATGAGAAAATATAATAAGGCTCAAAATATTTAAGGCTCCGTTTCAGTCGAGTTTCTTTTCTCTCTCTAATCATTACAAAAATATGAGCTCAAGAGGAAAAATTCATAAATATATTAAAACTTTCTGGACGGCCGAGTTGTGGAACATTTCCTCTAACAGCATCAATAATTAAATGTTTCTTTCTTTTCTTTTGGCAACTGGAGAGCCCACAGAGGGGGGGTGGGTTTCCCAATTCTCTTGAATGGCTAATGTATCATTATTGTCAATGTAAATCACAAGAAAGTACAACTAATATTTGTGAAAAAAGACATTTTGGATAACTTTCTCTGGGAGTTGACCTCTTGAACATAACAAGCCCCCCCGGCTTCTCCTTTTAACAGCGTGGAAACAACCGTTAATAATATCATTTTTCTCTGATTGCCTCTCTGTTCCCATCAGGAAACAGGTGTTCATGTCCTGGAGAAGTTAAGGAGAAAACACAAGACTTTCACCAGGAAACAGGTGTTCATGTCCTGGAGAAGTTAAGGAGAAAACACAAGACTTTCACCAGGAAACAGGTGTTCATGTCCTGGAGAAGTTAAGGAGAAAACACAAGACTTTCACCAGGAAACAGGTGTTCATGTCCTGGAGAAGTTAAGGAGAAAACACAAGACTTTCACCAGGAAACAGGTGTTCATGTCCTGGAGAAGTTAAGGAGAAAACACAAGACTTTCACCAGGAAACAGGTGTTCATGTCCTGGAGAAGTTAAGGAGAAAACACAAGACTTTCACCAGGAAACAGGTGTTCACGTCCTGGAGAAGTTAAGGAGAAAACACAAGACTTTCACCAGGAAACAGGTGTTCATGTCCTGGAGAAGTTAAGGAGAAAACACAAGACTTTCACCAGGAAACAGGTGTTCACGTCCTGGAGAAGTTAAGGAGAAAACACAAGACTTTCACCAGGAAACAGTTTTTTTGTGATTGTCACATTTTCTTAAAAACTGCGATGGAAGACCTCTCCTGGACCACCAACACTGCATCACTGGCGAAGAAAGTCCAGCGCCGCCTGTACTTCCTGCAGAAACTCAGGCGAGTAAGTGCTCCACCAGCCATCATGACCACGTTCTACCGAGGCACCACCATCCTCTCCAGCTGTACTGCTGTGTGGGGCGGAAGCTGCACTCAGTACAACAGGAGAGCCCTGCAGCGCATAGTGAACACAGCTGGAAGGATCATTGGTGCTTCCCTCCCTGAAGGACGTCTCCACCTCCCACCTCACCCGCAAGGCCACCACAATTGTGAGCGATGTAAGTCACCCCGCTCACTACTGTTAGACCAACTGCCCTCTGGGAAGAGGTCCAGAAGCCTCCCGCACCACCAGACTCACCAACAGCTTCATACACCAGGCTGTTAGGATGCTGAACGCTCTCCCCCCTCTCCCCCCTCTCCCCCTTCACCCTCAGTCACATAACATCCTGGACTTTGGACCCACAATGGCCGCCTTGCACTACTCCACTGGACACTTGCACACTTTGCAACTTGTTGCTGTTGTCCTGAAAACACTTCTGAACACATTTATGCTGCTGTTACATAACTGGCACCACTATGCTACGCCTGATTATATTGACTGTCTACTGCATGCACAATTGCACATTTTCAACTCAAATTTTATTTCATTGTATGTTGTATGTTGTATGTTGTATGTTGTATGTTGTGTGTTGTATGTTGTGTGTTGTATGTTGTATGTTGTGTGTTGTATGTTGTGTGTTGTATGTTGTGTGTTGTATGTTGTGTGTTGTATGTTGTATTTTGTGTGTTGTATGTTGTATGTTGTATGTTGTGTGTTGTATGTTGTGTGTTGTATGTTGTATTTTGTATGTGCCTTCTTATTTTTACTTTTTATATTGTTTACTTAAATGTTGTTTGTCTGTGGACCGAACTGGGATGGAGGGAAACGTAATTTCAATCTCTTTGTATGTCTTGACATTTGAAGAAATTGACAATAAAGCTGACTTTTGACTTTTGAATATGTGGGATATTTATGCAATTTTATGAGATGAAATTGCAGGAAGTTGCAAAAACCGCAGTTTGATGTAGAAGCGACCGTGTTTGTCTTGTCGTCTAATTACGTCACTCCATAACGTTCCCATGGCAACAGGGGAAAATGGCTGCTGTTGTGTGAACTCAACGCAACATTTTTCAACTTTCTGCTGAGATATTTGTGACTTTTTTGCAATGAAAATGCGGGATTATGACATCATGCAAGCCCCTCGTTATTTTGTGCAGAAATCCGCAATTTATGCGTCGCACTTGAAAAAATAAAAATGCACCCCCCCCCCCACACACACACACACATACACACACATAAATATGCAGACTTTGGCTGATTATGCATTGAATTGTGCAACCTTGTTTTTCTGGAGGGACTCGTTAATAACACCTGTCAGAAATCTAAGAGGATCCAGACTAATGTTGGGTGTCCACACACTGTTTTGACGCCACCCCCCCCCCCCACAACGGCAATGGCTGCAACTGGTTGGACGAAAAACGTCACATGGGGCCGGCTGCTGCTCCCGAACTTCCAAACAGTATTCAGAAACAGTAAGAATCAGAAACAGTTAACCCGAAACGTGTTTCTGAAAACATTTGAAGCGAGAAACATGCTGCAGATGCTGAATCTGTCGGTCAGTTTAATAGATTTTCGTCAGCTTTTGAGAGCGGCTGCTCCTCATTTGCATAAAGTTGGATTTGATTCAACTTTATGCAAATGAGGAGCGGCTGACTCGATGCCACGCTTCCCCAAAGTCACCACCGCAATACCAGAATGCATTGCACGGCTACTTCCGTAGACATAAATGGGAAGCGTGGAAAAGATGCTGACAATAGACACACACACACACACACACACACACACACACACACACACACACACGATGCCTGGTGCCTAGGTAATCACCGTTAACTCCCACATGATGTGAACACCTGTCATTCTGTTCATGCTCATCGGTCACGCAGGCTTTCAGCTCTGTAACGTCTCCCCGCCGTCTTCTCTGCATTCAGCCAACCATCTCCTGTTAAGCTCTCCTCTCCTAAGAAACAGCAAATTAAAAGTCTTTCTTCATTTGAAGATCTGCTTCACTCTGTTCTGAGGCTGGGTCACTTCTATTAAATCCTGCCAATCGTTAAATTATAATTCCCCTCCGTGAAAGTAGAAATGCCCTCCGCAAGTCTCAAGCCTGTAATAGCTTTTTATTGTCTAGTTTATAGGAAAATACATTTCCAAGCCTTCTGGATTGTGTTTTTAATGCTTACTGACGCAGTGACTGATGAAGCACAAGGGCCTGTCACCTTGACTTGTTGGGATTTGATGAAATGCAAAGAGCCTCCAGAGGAGAGATGCATGAAATCTGAAAAACCTGTGGCACCCCGGGCTCTGCTCCAACCTGGCAACCGCACAACAGGCAACCGCCATCCATCTAATGCAGCACCCCGGGCTCAGCTCCAACCTGGCACCCGCGCAGCATGCGGACGGATGTCAGATGGTGGTGAAATGGCTTCAGAATTACAAGAGATCCAGCACATGCACACACACACATGCTCTCTCTCATACACACACACACACACACGCTCACACACACACACACACACACACACAATGAGCATAGATATCTGCATACGTAATTTTTCATCCCTCTAACTGCTAATGTTGCACTTATCGTTTTTCAAAATGCGACCGACATCTTCCCACCGCAGCTTCACACGAGCTGCGATAAAAGATGCATTTTGCATTTCTTTGACATAAATCAGCTGCTGCTAAAAGCTCCGGAGCCAGAGCAAAAAAAGGCAGGCAATGAAAACTGAAAGACTTATAACCTTTTGAAGCAGTATCTCTTGCCCCCCCCCACACACACACACACACACACACACACACACACACACACACACACACACACACAGAGCATCTGTAGGTGTATGAGAGATGCTTTTATGTAGCAGAAGGCATAAAGTTTCTGATATCATTTTGTGAACATCAGAGAGGTTGGTGGGTTCAAAGAGCTCGTGCTGTCAAATAGAAACATATTGAACATGAACTACCCGTTATATATATACTTTATTTCACTTTTTTTGGTGAAATGGACCAGATTAGATAACAAACACAATTGTTTTAATGTACTTGTGATAAAAAGTTCAGAACAAAGTTTTACACAAAAATGAAACATAATTTTTGTCAATTCATCACTAGAAATGCAGCTGTAGCAGGTTCCTTAAGATCCCTCTTCTTATTCATATTCAGACAAATAATAACGGTGAATGACATTGTGTTATTTACCAGGGTGCTACACCCCCCCCCCCCACCCAGGGGGCGCTCAGAGGATGACGGGGGGTCCACCTTATCGGACAATCATTGGCTAACGTTCTATCAAAGTATCTGTTAAAATACGAATATAAATGATCTATTTATGATTTAAGTTAATTTAATGGTGTGTATATAGTATTCAACTCTTTACTTTAGCTTTTAAGCTTTTAATTTGGCGGGGGGGGGCAGTAGCTCAGTTCTTAGAATTGGGAACCAGAGGGTCGCTGGTTCAAGTCCCCGTACGGACCAGAGTATGGTGGTGGACTGGTAGCTGGAGAGTCGCCAGTTCACCTCCTGGGCACTGCCAAGGTGCTCTGGAGCAAGGCACCGAACCCAACTGCTCGGGGCGCCTTCCATGGGCAACTTTTCCATTCCTAACATCTCTCCATTAGTGCATGTGTCTGTAATTCAGGCCTGTGTGTAATGTGTGTTATAACCACAGAGTGTAAATTGAAATTTCAATTAATAAAGTATGAAAAACGTCTCTACCGTACGTACGACGCCCTGGACGGGCACAAGGGGATCGCTGGTGTGAATAAAACACTTAAAAAAACCTGAATTGGTTCTAAAAGCTGATTAAAAGAAGCACTGGACAGGTCAGAGAGAGAGAGAGTTATATAAATAAAATGCCCGGGGCCACAATAATCATTATTGTAAGGAAAATGAATTAAAAATAACATTTAAAAGGTCTAAAATACTGTCTGTATTACTTGCTCTCAAGGATAAAAAGTCCACATACCGTTAAAAATGAGTGTAAGGGCTTTGTTAAAACGTGCCACACGATAATAAATAACAATAAATCATTTAAAATACATCATAGAATAAAACCACACTGTTAGTAACATGCACAAAACCAACGGCATGTGTATCCTCGTGTTGAAATACAGGGGCAGGAGTCCAATTAAATGATATAATAGATACAGGAATAAGCAGATAGGTGACCCTTGAATATAACGTAATAATAATAATAATATGTCAGATTTCCATATCATAGCATATGTTGTTCAGAGAGTCCAATAAAGCAGAATAAAGAAACTTCTAGACTAACTTCACCTTTAGTTGGTGAAGCAGAAGCAGAGGCCACACCACCACCTGCAGACCAGCTCCGCCGGCGGCCAGAGATGAAAGCAGAGAGCCCAGCTGTGTGGGTGTGTGTGTGTGTGTGTGTGTGTGTGTGTGTGTGTGTGTGTGTGTGTTCTTGTTTAACTATATTTGTGGGGTCCAGACAGCTTTGTGGGTTCAACATGCGGGTCCCCCCAACTTTAGAGGGCTTTTTGAGGGTTAAGACTTGGTTTTAGGATCAAGGTTGGAATGAGGTTATGGTTAGGATGAGGGTTAAGGCTAGGCATTTAGTTGTTATGGTTACGGTGAGGGTGAGGGTTAAGGTTAGGCATTTAGTTGTTATGGTTACGGTTAGGGTGAGGGGCTAGGGAATGCATCATGTCAATGATGGGTCCCCACAAAGATAGTGAGACTCACTACGTGTGTGTGTGTGTGTGTGTGTGTGTGTGTGTGTGTGTGTGTGTGTGTGTGTGTGTGTGTGTGTGTGTGTGTGTCAGCAGCAGACGGTGTTGTTCCCACAGCCAGCTGACTGATCGTGTTGTGTACCAACTGTGACCGAGTCGACCCGACAGACTGCAGCGTTGCCACGTCAACAACTGGCGGCAGACCAGTACACCCGTCTCTACCGTACACCCGTCTCTACCGTACACCCGTCTCTACCGTACACCCGTCTCTACCGTACACCCGTCTCTACCGTACACCCGGCGCAGTATCAGACCGGCGCAGTTGTCAGTTTCCCGTCCGGCGCTCACGTCGTTTAACCCTTGTCTGGTGTTCAGGTAATCACTATTCTGACTCCACTTTAGCCTTTTTTAACCCTCATGTTGCCTCATGTTGTCCTCATGTTGTCCTCATGTTGTCCCCATGTTGTCCCCATGTTGTCTTCATGTTGTCCCCATGTTGTCCCCATGTTGTCCTCATGTTGTCCTCATGTTGTCCTATATCAATGTTCTTTTTAATTCCCCAAAATAACATGATTGATTCCACACAACGCTCTTTGCCAAGTACAAATCTCTACTTTCATTAATTTTGGGGCGTCTTATTCAATTTTATAGCATTTGAAACCAAATTGAAGTGTTTTTGAAATAGTATTGAGAGTAAAAGTTGACATATTCCAGTCTGTGATTATCATCAACATCCATTCCTTTAATTTTAGTCTCAATAATTCCTAATTTCTGCTTTTCTAACTCAAACATTAGGTATAATTTCCTATAAATGAGGTTTATTGACCATAAATTCCAAAAATAACTAAAACTAAAGTTAATAAGTCAGTGTTACGTAGTGTTGAAAATGTCAAAAGAAGTGACAAAAACAAGAAAAAACTAAAAACATTGATAAAAAACAAAAAAAGCAAGTGTTGATTTTCAATTCCAGCGGGAAGACACCACGAGGGTAAAAACACAAGGAACCGTGCAAAAAACGTTGACTCCTAAAGTGCCGTTAAAAGGCCTGAGTGACAAGAATAAAAATAAAAAACACACATATACATTAAAAAGAAGTAAATAGAGATGGCCCGAGCCGGCTGAATGGCCTCTAGCGTGCAGAGAGTCTGCAGCAGACTTATGCTCTGATCCCGGGTTCGGATCCCGAGTGACAGCCCAGCTCGGTCTGTCTGGAGCGAAGGCTGCTGATTGGCCGAGAGGCTGGTCTGATGGCGTCCTCGAGGGAAACGGCGCCTCGCCAGCTATTTCTCAGTCATGTCAGCAGGGAAATCCCAGCGAACAGACGGGCCAGAAACAACATTAAAGGACTCAGACTTTGCTGGCTTGATGTAAATGTGATTACTTATGGATGGATGGATAGATAGATGAATAGATAGATAGATAGATAGATAGATAGATAGATAGATAGATAGATAGATAGATAGATAGATAGATAGATAGATAGATAGATAGATAGATAGATCCAATAAAATGGGTGATTATAGTATTCCAGCAGCAAAATCAGTCACACAGCACAGAATATAAATATAATGAAGTACTAGGATACAATATACATACATACAGTATACATACATACAATATACATACATACAATATACATACATACAGTATATACATACATACAGTATACATACATACAATATACATATATACAATATACATACAACATACATACATACAATATACATACATACAGTATACATACATACAATATACATACATACAGTAGACATACATATAGTATACATACATATAATATACATATATACAATATACATACATACAATATACATACATACAGTATACAATATGCATACAATAAACATACAGTATACATACAATAAACGTACAATATACATACATACAGTATACATACAATATACATATATACAGTATACATACATACAATATACATACATACATACAGTATACATGCATACAATATACATACAACATACATACATACATACAATATACATACACTATACATACATACAACATACTACTACCCCAATTTTCATGTTATTTTTTGAAGTTTCCCTGTCAGGGAGACTGACTGCTGTGTTGGAGGCGATAGTTGGACAGTAGCTGAAGTGGACTGTCAGGGTGACCCCCCGGCGCCCTTGTTCCAGTCTCCTGGGTACACGATCTGGATTCGGTTCAGCTCACTCAGCTGTTTCTATCCCGGACACCCAGCTGGCAAACGCTCCTCTGGGGCCAACAAGGTGACGGCGATGGAGATGGAGACGGGCTGATGGAGTCTGGCAGCCGACCAGGGGATTGGTGGGAGGCATTTGAGCAGAACACGAGAGGCAATCGCCACGGTGACGCCGAAACACACGGAAAAGAGCCTCTGCACGCCCAGCGAAAGGGTGAAATCTGACTTCATTACCTTCGTCTTCATCATCTATCAGTGTCCTGGCACCGCTGTGGGTGGATGTACTGGAGGTCTCATTTTAATTAAATGGAAAATCTGAGTTTGACACAGAGTGCGCTCATTAATGCTGGATCACGGCCATTTCTGCAGGATCAGAGGTCAGGAGGCTCATCGGAGAAATATTTAATCCAAAGATGTGAGCGTAACACACAGCCGGCGGAGGACGGCGTTAGGGGTCAGGGACCCGCGGGTTACAGCGGGAAACCATGTGGGAGCCTGAAATGCTGGAAATGTGCATTGAATCAAATGTGTCAAGTATTATAACCAGGGCTGTAGTCAAGACCACCTTTGTAGAGTCCAAGACCAGGACTAGTCGAGTCCAAGACAAGACAGATTCTAAAAAGGTTAGAGTCCGAGTCAAGACCGAGTCCAAAAAGGTTTGAGTCCGAGTCAAGACCTAGTCCAAAAAGGTTTGAGTCCAAGACAAGACAGAGTTTAAAGAGGTTAGAATCCAAGACCAGACTGAGTCTAAAGAGGTTAGAATCCAAGACCAGACCGAGTCTAAAGAGGTTAGAATCCAAGACCAGACCGAGTCTAAAGAGGTTTGAGTCCAAGTCAAGATCAAGTCTAAAAAGGTTTGAGTCCAAGACCAGATCGAGTCTAAAGAGGTTCGAGTCCAATACAAGAACGAGTCTAAAAGGTTCGAGTCCGAGTCAAGACCTAGTCCAAAAAGGTTTGAGTCCAAGACCAGACAGAGTCTAAAGAGGTTAGAATCCAAGACCAAACCGAGTCTAAAGCGGTTCGAGTCCAAGTCAAGACCGAATCTAAAGAGGTTCGAGTCAAAGACAAGACCGAGTCTAAAGAGGTTCAAGTCAAAGACAAGACCGAGTCTAAAGAGGTTCAAGTCAAAGACAAGACCGAGTCCAGGACAGAAAAAGAAGTCTTATGCATGACGTTATCAAGACAATACTTTTGACTTATTTGTTGATATAAAAGCAACATCAGTGTCCCTACACCCAGGATCGGTAAGAGCCGTAATTTGGTTAAAAAGAAACTCATATTTCAGATATAGACATTTATTAAAGGGGTCAGATGAGACCCGAGGACACCAGGAGGGGTACACAAAACTAGGCGACGTGCAGCCTGAGAGTATAACCTCCGTCAGCAGCTCAGCGTCTCTTCCTCTACTCTCTCGCCCAGAGTTGAGTTGCTATGGCAACAAGCATCAGTGTTACCTGGTCATTTGGTGAGAACTTGTCCCTGAAACTAAATGTGCAGCTCGACCAAAGAAAAAAAACGTCACGCGTGTGAATGTGAGAGAGTCCAGAACAGAACAGCCTGTCAATACACACACACATACATATATATATATATATATATATATATATATATATATATATATATACACACACATATATATATATATGTATATATATATATATATATACATATATATATATATATATATATATATATATATATATATATATATATACACACATATATATATATATATGTATATATATATATATATATATATATATATATATATACACACACACATATATATATATATATATATATATATATATATATATATATATATATATATACAGTGGTGTGAAAAAGTGTTTGCCCCTTCCTCATTTCCTGTTCCTTTGCATGTTTGTCACACTTAAGTGTTTCTGAACATCAAACCAATTTAAACAATAGTCAAGGACAACACAAGTAAACACAAAATGCAATTTGTAAATGAAGGTGTTTATTATTAAAGGTGAAAAAATCCAAACCATCATGGCCCTGTGTGAAAAGGTGATTGCCCCTAAACCTAATAACTGGTTGGGCCACCCTTAGCAGCAACAACTGCAACCAAGCGTTTGCGATAATGTGCAATGAGGCTTTTACAGCGTCCTGGAGGAATTTTGGCCCACTCATCTTTGCAGAATTGTCCTAATTCAGTTACATTAGAGGGTTTTCGAGCATGAACGGCCTTTTAAGGTCATACCACAACATCTCAATAGGATTCAGGTCAGGACTTTGGCTAGGCCACTCCAAAGTCTTCATTTTGTTTTTCTTCAGCCATTCGGTGGTGGACTTGCTGGTGTGTTTAGGATCATTGTCCTGCTGCAGAACCCAAGTTCGTTTCAGCTTGAGTACACGAACAGATGGTCGGACATTCTCCTTCAGGATCTCTTGGTAGACAGCAGAATTCATAGTTCCTTTTATCACGGCAAGTCTTCCAGGTCCTGAAGCAGCAAAACAGCCCCAGACCATCACACTACCACCACCATATTTTACTGTTGGTATAATGTTCTTTTTATGAAATGCAGTGTTCCTTCTACGCCAGATATACTTGGACACACACCTTCCAAAGAGTTCCACTTTTGTCTCATCGGTCCACAGAATGTTGTCCCAAAAGTCTTGGGGATCATCAAGATGTGTTGTGGAGAAATTGAGACGAGCTTTGATGTTCTTTTTGCTCAGCAGTGGTTTTCTCCTTGGAACTCTGCCATGCAGGCCATTTTTGCCCAGTCTTTTCCTGATGGTGGAGGCATGAACGCTGACCTTAACTGAGGCAAGTGAGGCCTGCAGTTCTTTGGACGTTGTTGTGGGGTCTTTTGTGACCTCTTGGATGAGTCGTCGCTGCGCTCTTGGGGTAATTTTGGGCGGCCGGCCACTCCTGGGAAGGTTCACCACTGTTCCATGTCTTCGCCATTTGTGGATAATGGCTCTCACTGTGGTTCGCTGGATTCCCAAAGCTTTGGAAATGGCTTTATAACCCTTTCCAGACTGATAGATCTCAATTACTTTCTTTCTCAATTGTTCCTGAATTTCTTTGGGTCTCGGCATGATGTGTAGCTTTTAAGGATCTTCTGGTGGACCTTACTGTGTCAAGCAGCTCCTATTTAAGTGATGCCTTGATTGTGAACAGGTGTGGCAATAATCAGGCCTGGGTGTGGCTAGAGAAATTGAACTCAGGTGTGGACAACCACAGTTATAGTATGTTTTAACAAGGGGGGCAATCACTTTTTCACACAGGGCCATGATGGTTTGGATTTTTTTTCACCTTTAATAATAAACACCTTCATGTACAAATTGCATTTTGTGTTTACTTGTGTTGTCCTTGACTATTGTTTAAATTGGTTTGATGTTCGAAACACTTAAGTGTGACAAACATGCAAAGGAACAGGAAATGAGGAAGGGGCAAACACTTTTTCACACCACTGTATATATATATATATATACATATATATATATATATATATATATATATATATATATATGTATATATATATATATATACACACACACATATATATATATATATACACACACATATATATATATATATATATATATATATACATACATAAATATACATATATATATGTATATATATGTATATATGTACATATATACATATATATATATATAGTATATATATGTATATATATATATATATGTATATATGTACATATATACATATATATATGTATATATATACATATATATGTACATATATATATATATACACATATATATATATATGTGTGTATATATATATATATATATGTATATGTACATATATATATATACACATATATATATATATATATATATATATATATATATATATATATATATATATATATATATATATATATATATATATATATATATATATTTGTGTGGGTTTTTATCAGTTTATGCAAACCAAGTTGCCCCCCATCACAGAGTTAAAGACACACACACACACACACACACACACACACACACACACACACACACACTAAAAGAAAGAGTTTAACCCCTTGTGTTGTCGTGTTTTTCTCCACTTTGACGTTTTTGTCAATTTTATTCTAATTTTTTTGTCACTTTTTTGACGTTTTTTTTTTTTAAAATAATGTTTTAGTCCTTTTTTTAACAATTTCTTTTTATTTCTTTTTTGATCCTTCCTTCCTTCGCCTGCCAACCTGCCCTTCGGCCCTTATTTCCCTGCCAACTGTCACAGAGACGCTCGTCCCTCTGTCTCTGTGGCTGACGTGTGACAACCGTTCTCATCATTTGATTGTTCTCAGATCAACCTTCAGCGAGCAACAAACCTCCAGTCAGTTTTGCAGCCGGTCTTTATTCTGTTTCAACAATCCGACCAATTCCTCTCTCGCTGTGAAAGAAACATCCTCAACACGACGCAGCTTTGTCCTCCGTCTCTCGTCTCCGAATAAAGGACGTGTGATGACAGAAATGGGAGTGGAGAGGATTTGACTGCCTGGTGTGAAGGCTTGTGCGTCTGCCAATCAGTCGTCTTCTCGTGTGTTTTGTTCCAACGCGCTGAAAGCAGAGCAGATAAACTGTGTTGATGGGGGGGGACATGGTGGGACGGATGGACCACAGTCTGTCCAGCTGTCCCTTCGTCACGCTCCAACGACTGGATTTTCATTAACCCCCATGTTGTCTTCATGTTGTCCTCATGTTGTCTTCATGTTGTCCTCATGTTGTCCTCATGTTGTCTTCATGTTGTCCTCATGTTGTCCTCATGTTGTCCTCATGTTGCCCTCATGTTGTCTTCATGTTGTCCTCATGTTGTCCTCATGTTGTCCTCATGTTGTCCCCATGTTGTCTTCATGTTGTCCTCATGTTGCCCTCATGTTGCCCTCATGTTGTCCCCATGTTGTCCTCATGTTGTCCTCATGTTGTCCTCATGTTGTCTTCATGTTGTCCCCATGTTGTCCTCATGTTGTCCTCATGTTGTCCCCATGTTGTCCTCATGTTGTCTTCATGTTGTCCCCATGTTGTCCTCATGTTGTCCCCATGTTGTCCTCATGTTGTCCTCATGTTGTCCTCTATCAATGTTCTTTTTAATTTCCCAAAATAACATAATTGATTCCACACAACAGTACAAATCTCTACTTTCATTAATTTTGGGGCGTCTTATTCAATTTTATAGCATTTGAAACCAAATTGAAGTGTTTTTGAAATAGTATTGAGAGTAAAAGTTGACATATTCCAGTCTGTGATTATCATCAACATCCATTCCTTTAATTTTAGTCTTAATAATTCCTAATTTCTGCTTTTCTAACTCAAACATTAGGTATAATTTCCTATTAATGAGGTTTAATGACCATAAATTCCAAAAATAACTTTAAAACTAAAATTAATAAGTTAGTGTTACGTAGTGTTGAAAACGTCAAAAAAGTGACAAACATCGAAAAAAAAAACTCAACAAAAGTGTTGATTTTCTATTTTTTTGACGGGAAGACAACACGAGGGTAGGAAAGGAAAAAGGAAAAAGCCATTCAGACTGTTTGTGTGGAAACACGAGTGAAGCAGAGACGTGCAGGGAGCAGCATCTGTTACCTTCTCTCAGCAATAAACAAGGCGAGGACATCCTGAATCATTATCATTACATCATTAATTTTCAGTAATTAGAAACACCGGTGCTGGACACATGGAGACAGACGAGCTGTGTGTGCCTATGTACGAGTTGAGTGACAGTTCCCTGGTTTTCATTCAGATGAATTTCTCATTTCAGGGCGATAGATGTCGGAGGAGGTCGTCCGTCAGTTAATAATGGAGGAATCAAAGCTCTGAAGAGGACATGAGTCAGATCCAATCACACTCACAGTCTCCCTGTGTCATGACGTCTTCTCTCATGCCTGTCCTCCTCCTCTTCTGCATCAGAGTGACACGCCGGTTGTGTTCAGATGTTTGTCTTCCTCTCAGTGAGCTACCTGTTCTCTTTCATTCAAACCTTTAGGATAAAAAACTTCTTGAGATTAAAAAGTCCTGGCAAGTGGCAGCAGAGCAGGTTCATATAGACACAGAGACACTTCCAGGTAGAGACATAGACACAGAGACACTTCCAGGTAGAGACATAGACACAAAGACACTTCCAGGTAGAGACATAGACACAGAGACACTTCCAGGTAGAGACATAGACACAGAGACACTTCCAGGTAGATACAGAGACACAGAGACACTTCCAGGTAAAAACAGAGACACAGAGACACTTCCAGGAAGATACAGAGACACAGAGACACTTCCAGGTAAAAACAGAGACACAGAGACACTTCCAGGTAGAGACATAGACACAGAGACACTTCCAGGTAGAGACATAGACACAAAGACACTTCCAGGAAGAGACATAGACACAGAGACACTTCCAGGTAGAGACATAGACACAGAGACACTTCCAGGTAGATACAGAGACACAGAGACACTTCCAGGTAAAAACAGAGACACAGAGACACTTCCAGGAAGATACAGAGACACAGAGACACTTCCAGGTAAAAACAGAGACACAGAGACACTTCCAGGTAGAGACATAGACACAGAGACACTTCCAGGTAGAGACATAGACACAGAGACACTTCCAGGTAGAGACATAGACACAAAGACACTTCCAGGTAGAGACATAGACACAAAGACACTTCCAGGTAGAGACATAGACACAGAGACACTTCCAGGTAGAGACATAGACACAAAGACACTTCCAGGTAGAGACATAGACACAGAGACACTTCCAGGTAGAGACATAGACACAGAGACACTTCCAGGTAGATACAGAGACACAGAGACACTTCCAGGTAGAGACATAGACACAGAGACACTTCCAGGTAGATACAGAGACACAGAGACACTTCCAGGTAAAAACAGAGACACAGAGACACTTCCAGGTAGATACAGAGACACAGAGACACTTCCAGGTAAAAACAGAGACACAGAGACACTTCCAGGAAGATACAGAGACACAGAGACACTTCCAGGTAAAAACAGAGACACAGAGACACTTCCAGGTAGAGACATAGACACAGAGACACTTCCAGGTAGAGACATAGACACAGAGACACTTCCAGGTAGAGACATAGACACAGAGACACTTCCAGGTAGATACAGAGACACAGAGACACTTCCAGGTAAAAACAGAGACACAGAGACACTTCCAGGTAGAGACAGAGACACAGAGACACTTCCAGGTAGAGACATAGACACAGAGACACTTCCAGGTAGAGACATAGACACAGAGACACTTCCAGGTAGAGACATAGACACAGAGACACTTCCAGGTAGATACAGAGACACAGAGACACTTCCAGGTAAAAACAGAGACACAGAGACACTTCCAGGAAGATACAGAGACACAGAGACACTTCCAGGTAAAAACAGAGACACAGAGACACTTCCAGGTAGAGACATAGACACAGAGACACTTCCAGGTAGAGACATAGACACAGAGACACTTCCAGGTAGAGACATAGACACAAAGACACTTCCAGGTAGAGACATAGACACAAAGACACTTCCAGGTAGAGACATAGACACAGAGACACTTCCAGGTAGAGACATAGACACAAAGACACTTCCAGGTAGAGACATAGACACAGAGACACTTCCAGGTAGAGACATAGACACAGAGACACTTCCAGGTAGATACAGAGACACAGAGACACTTCCAGGTAGAGACATAGACACAGAGACACTTCCAGGTAGATACAGAGACACAGAGACACTTCCAGGTAAAAACAGAGACACAGAGACACTTCCAGGTAGATACAGAGACACAGAGACACTTCCAGGTAAAAACAGAGACACAGAGACACTTCCAGGAAGATACAGAGACACAGAGACACTTCCAGGTAAAAACAGAGACACAGAGACACTTCCAGGTAGAGACATAGACACAGAGACACTTCCAGGTAGAGACATAGACACAGAGACACTTCCAGGTAGAGACATAGACACAGAGACACTTCCAGGTAGATACAGAGACACAGAGACACTTCCAGGTAAAAACAGAGACACAGAGACACTTCCAGGTAGAGACAGAGACACACTGTCACTTATATTCAAACAACAATGTCATCATAAGAAACCTGGGTCCTAAATCAATTTAAAAACAGAGACATCCAGACTGCCTCTCTGAAAGGTCCTTTGAAAGAATAAAATGAGACCAAGTCCTTCAACTGGAGTTCATTCTGAGAGAGAGAGAGAGAGAGAGAGAGAGAGAGAGAGAGAGAGAGAGAGAGAGAGAGAGAGAGAGAGAGAGAGAGTATACAGGCCAAAAGTTTGGCACCACCTTCTCATTCAATGCATTTCTGTGATGACGGGGTGGAATGAGGACCCAAATGCAGAGAAGAGGAGGCAGGAGCAGGTGCACGGGGGTTTATTGATAAAACAGTCCACAGAGAATGGAGGGAGCAAAAGAACAAGGCTTAATCTAGGAAACACAAAAAAAATCCAAAAGGGTCCAAAAATCCAAAAAGACAGGCACAGGGGAAGAAGGAAATGCAACAACAGGGAGACCACACTGGGGAAAAGTCATGGGGAACAGCAGGATGTCGACGAGAACATGCAGGACAGGTAGGCTGACAAACCAGAACGATCTGACAAGAGACAAGGGAAGCACAGGCATTAAATACACGAGGTAACAAGGTAACGAGGTAATGAGGTAACGAGGTAACGAGGTAACGAGGGTTCAGGTGACGAAAGGGCAGGGAAGCAGGTGGAAGACATCAGGTAATCACAAGAGAGGGAAGACACAGGAAGTAAAGCTAGAGGCAAGACGAGACAACAAACAGACTTCAAAATAAAACAGGAAACAAGCAAACACTCAGGGGGACACAAGACAGGACCAACAACACCAGACCGGGGAGAAACAAGACACAAACACAAGACCAGGAAGTAACCACAAAAATAACCAAAAACAGGATACCGAGCCCACATAACTAACAACAACTGAAATAACACCTGAAACCATAACAGTTTCTTTTATTTTCATGACTATTTCCATTGTAGATTCTCTCTGAAGGCATCAAAACTATGAATGAACACATTTGGAATTATGTACTTAACAAAAAAGTGTAAAATAACTGAAAACATGTCTTATATTCTAGTTTCTTCAAAGTACCCCCATTGCTGTTTTGCTAGTGCTGCAAACCCCCTGGTGTTCTCTCAATGAGCTTCATGAGGTAGTCCCTGAAATGGTTTCCCTTCCCAGGTGGGCCTCGTCAGGGTTAATTAGTGGGATTTCTTGCCTTATTAATGGAGTTGGACCATCAGAAGTCAGGTTGATACACAGCCGACAGCCTATTGGACGACTGGTAGAATTCATATTATGGCAAGAACCAATCAGCTAAGAGAAGAGAAACAAGCGGCCATCATTACTTTAAGAAATGAAGGGCAGTCGGTCCGGAAAATTGCGAAAACTTTGAATGTGTCCCCAAATGCAGTTGCAAAAACCATCAAGCGCTGCAACGAAACTGGCTCACATGAGGACCCCCCAGGAAAAGCTCCCTCTGAAACTGAAACAGAAAGATGGAGCAGGCTTTCGTTTCTCAACAGTGGACATGTAACACGCCACATATATAATACACACAACCTTTATCTATTCTCCTGGTTGCTTCATTGTTTCAGGGTATTTTAGTTTCAGTTTGTCTACGTGATGCAGAAACAACGCGCGCATCTCCTGACGCAAGACACGCAACGATGTGTTTCAGCGTCCATCCATCCATCTTCGACCGCTTATCCGGTATCGGATCTCGGGGGCAGCAGCTCCTGCAGGGGACCCCAAACTTCCCTTTCCCGAGCCACATCAACCAGCTCCGACTGGGGGATCCCGAGGCGTTCCCAGGCCAGGTTGGAGATATAATCTCTCCACCTAGTCCTGGGTCTTCCCCGAGGCCTCCTCCCAGCTGGACGTCCCTCCACCTAGTCCTGGGTCTTCCCCGAGGCCTCCTCCCAGCTGGATGTGCCTGGACCACCTCCCTAAGGACTCCCCCAGGAGGCATCCTTACCAGATGCCCGAACCACCTCAACTGGCTCCTTTCGACGTGAAGGAGCAGCGGCTCTACTCCGAGCTCCTCTCGGAGGACTGAGCTTCTCACCCGATCTCTAACGGAGACGCCAGCTCCCCCTCCTGAGGAAACCCATTTCGGCTGCTTGTACCCTGGATCTGGTTTTTCAGCGTAGTGTCCGAAATCTTGTTCGGTCGCTCCTGTCAGCGTGTTAAATATGAATATCTTCTGGTTTCTCTGTGACAGCAAGCTGAATCTCTTTGAGTTGTGGACAAAACGAGACATCTGAGGATGTCATCTTGGGCTTTTTTTGGGGGGGGGGGGACACTGATCCACATTTCAGGAACCAGAAAAGTCATCCATTAATCTGCAAAATAATGCACACAATCAACAATTTAAAAAAATAATTGTTAGTTGCAGCCCAACAATTAATTACAATCACTGATTATATTGTTTAAGCAGACTCGGCGGCAGACACAAATCCATGCGCGTCCCCATTGTTAACATAATTATGGGCTTCTAATTGGGCTGATTATAAAATGTTAAGCACATCCTTCCAATATGTATGCAAGTCATAGGCTGAATTCTATTTTCCAAAGTGAATTGATCTGGAAACAACACATGTGAAGCCCCCGACAGTCGAGGTCAGTGAAATGGGACACAGCTATTTCCTGCAGCGCTGCCAAGACGTGCACAAGATTTCAGCTCAGCAGCGTGAACATGCTCCATTTTTCATGCTTTTATCTGGCACGTTGTTTTCCAGCAAAGTGCACGTCTGAACCATTGAAATCTGCACCCCGTGAAATTGTTACATTCCAGATTAATTATGAATCGTGACGTAAGAATTATGCATGCCGTTAAAAGACGGTCATGTGGTAATCTACAGGCGATTCCTGCCCCTGCAGTCCCATGTCAAAGTGTCCTTGGGCAAGACACTGAACCCAAAGCTGTGTGAGTGTGTATGTGATGAGCAGGTGTGTAGATGTGTGTGAGTGTGTATGTGATGAGCAGGTGTGTAGATGTGTGTGAGTGTGTATGTGATGAGCAGGTGGCACCTTGTACGGAAGCCTTGGCCACAGTGTGTGATGGTTCCTGTACTAGTAATTGTTAACCTTCGTCTGGTGTTCAGGTCAAATTGACCCATTTCTAATGTTTCCAAGAAGAAAAATGGTCCCAGTTCCATGTTTTCTACCTGAAATCAGCACCTTACCTTATTTCCTGAGATAAACATGTATTCCTGACTCAGAACATTATTCTGGATATGACACTTATGTTGTTTCCATAGTGATTTTTAACATGAATTATAACCTGATGATAAAAACGAACCCCACTTCCATCTTTAATAGTGTTCTAGTAGAGACTGATTCATTCCCTGAACATAGATGTTATCTCAGCTGCTGGAAATGGAGATAAAGATAATATTTGTTAATAGATTATGAAGTAAAATGTTATTTCATAATTGTTTTTAAAACATCAAATGTGTCCCTCGGGTCAGTTTGACCCGAGGGACACGAGAGGGTCCCGGAAGGTGAAGACAACACGAGGGTTAAGACTAGAAAAGCGTTATATAAGAACAGTCAATTTACATTTATCATATTTTGGACGTACTTTTCCATCGTTTCTTCAACATCATTGAGTAGTTGAAAAGCGCCATATAAAAACTCTGGGTACTCGTAGTGCACTGCGTTGACCACTGGGATGAAATGCAGGGAACGGTGGACCCAAATGCAGAGAGCAGGCGGAGGTTTCTTTGATTCAAGATGTATTAATCCAAAAAATGCAAAAGAAATAACACAAGGAATCCAAACTGAGGCAGGGAAAACTAAGCCTAGAAAGCAAAAGGAAGAAGAGCAGGATAATGAGATGAGAGTGCAGAGAACGAGGGGAAGACGGACGTACAAGACGCAGACGCAGGGACACACTACAAACTAAATGATCTGACACAAGACACAGGGAACACAGAGGCTCAATACAAGAGGTCTTGAGCCAACAAGGATGGGTTCGGGATTTTACCCTTGGAGTTCTGGACTGTCTGTTCCCTTGTGGATTGTTTCTGGTTTTTGCAATAAATTATCCTGTCTTCGCCTGCAAACCTGGGTCTTGGTCCTGCTTCCCCGGCTACACATCACAGAAACAAGACCACAAGACCCGGGAAATCACAGGAAGTAAAACTAGAGACAGCACAGAAAACCAGACTACCAAAATAAAACAGGAAACAGAACATACAGACAAGCACAAGATACCACAAGACAGAAACCACAAGTAAACAAGACAAGGGGGACACAAAGACTAAATCCAGAAGGTAGGGGGCTGGGAGACAGGTGGAAGACATCAGGTAGTCACAAGACCCGGGAAATCACAGGAAGTAAAACTAGAGACAGCACAGAAAACCAGACTACCAAAATAAAAGAGGAAAAAGAACATATAGACACGCACAAGAGACCACAAGACAGAAACCACAAGTAGACAAGACAAGGGAGACACAAAGGGGGACACACAAGAGACCACAAGACAGAAGCTAGACAAGACAAGGGAACAACCCAGGACTGAAACATGTACAAGAGCAAAAACTATCACAATCAATATACAACAAAATACCAAACCACAACAATAAAATATCATTCCTCCACCATCGAGAGTCAGTAAATTTAGTTTTAGCTCAAACGTAGACGTCTTTTTTGAAGTAAATGTCTGTTTTGTCACACACGGCTGGAGAAACGCCATATTTCACTTCCACCAGTTCCCTGGAGGGTCAGGCTGAGGTCAGGCTTGGAATGGGCCGGTTTACGGAAAGTCCTCCCTGATGGTTGAGTTAGTTAGATGTCCTCGGCCTGGTTACGAGTGCCAGCGTCTCTCTGGAGGCCAGACTGCCTTGATGTGGTTTTCTTTGCTTTTATATCGTCCTTATTTGGGTCCTTGACTCTGAGACACCACAACACTGTTCACAATACAGCACTAATGCAACCGGCACAAACCGGCAGACTGTTCCCATCCTGTATATATTCAAATATTTGTTCTTATATTTTTTTCCTATTATTATTATTTCATGTATATTGTATCCTAATACTTTATCTATTTATCTATCCATCTATCCATCCATCTATCATCTATCCATCCATCTATCCATCCATCCATCTATCCATCTATCCATCCATCTACCTATCTATCTACCTATCTATCCATCTACCTATCCATCTACCCATCTATCCATCTACCTATCCATCTATCTATCCATCTATCCATCCATCCATCCATCTATCCATCCATCTACCTATCTATCTACCTATCTATCCATCTACCTATCCATCTACCCATCTATCCATCTACCTATCCATCTATCTATCCATCTATCCATCCATCCATCCATCTACCTATCTATCTACCTATCTATCCATCTATCTATCCATCTATCTATCCATCTACCCATCCATCTATCTATCTATCTATCTATCTATCTATCTATCTATCTATCTATCTATCTATCTATCTATCTATCTATCTATCTATCTATCTATTTATCTATCTATCTATCCATCCATCCATCCATCCATCCATCCATCCATCCATCCATCCATCCATCCATCCATCCATCCATCCCTGGTCAGATTACCTTCTGTGTTCCTCTGACATCGTCTACAGCCTCTCATGAACCGAGTGCTGTGTGTTTGACTCGGAGAAGTAAGGAAGCGACGTCGAGGTTTTCAAAGAGTCCACAGCAACAACCAAACATAAAAATAAGAAGGCAGCAGGGTAGAGGGAGGAGGACAGTGTCACGCTGCGTCAATATAAGGTCTTAACACGTTAACACTAAGGTCTATATAAAGAGACTTCAGATACAGTATTAGGGACCACTAAGGTCTATATAAAGAGACCTCAGATACAGTATTAGGGGACCACTAAGGTCTATATAAAGAGACTTCAGATACAGTATTAGGGACCACTAAGGTCTATATAAAGAGACTTCAGATACAGTATTAGGGGACCACTAAGGTCTATATAAAGAGACTTCAGATACAGTATTAGGGACCACTAAGGTCTATATAAAGAGACTTCAGATACAGTATTAGGGACCACTAAGGTCTATATAAAGAGACTTCAGATACAGTATTAGGGACCACTAAGGTCTATATAAAGAGACTTCAGATACAGTATTAGGGGACCACTAAGGTCTATATAAAGAGACTTCAGATACAGTATTAGGGACCACTAAGGTCTATATAAAGAGACTTCAGATACAGTATTAGGGACCACTAAGGTCTATATAAAAGAGACTTCAGATACAGTATTAGGGACCACTAAGGTCTATATAAAAGAGACTTCAGATACAGTATTAGGGACCACTAAGGTCTATATAAAGAGACTTCAGATACAGTATTAGGGACCACTAAGGTCTATATAAAGAGACTTCAGATACCAAACGCTGCAATTTATCTTGGTCTTGTTTGCGCATGTTCCCAAATACTAAAGAAGAACTTTAGCGTCAACAATAACGATAAAGACACCTGACCAAAGCGTCCGTATTTTACAAGACAGGAGTGAGAATGTGTTTTACATAAACCACGTCAGTTAACCACGTATATAAAACTGCGACCATTTCATATCAACCCCTGAAATGCTGCTTTTCTCTTTACCAAACACATGTACAGGACATTTCTATTATTTTCTAATCATGGCTCTGTGATGAGGCTGCTAACCCTTACACTACTGCACACATCTATTATGACTGACAGAGTCATTAAAATGTCATTATTTTTATTACAAAATGAAGTGAATTATTTTACTCACTCATCCTGTGAGTCCAGTGCGGGGGGGTTGTTTATTTCGTTGGTCAGCTGCCGGTAGTTACAATATGTGAAGTGGGCACAGGCTGTAATAGAGGTATCATGACTGAGAGTGTGGCAGTGACATCAGTGTATTTAAGTATGTGTCGGGGTGGAGGCTGCAGAGAAAGGAGCGAGGACGCTGAAGTGGAAACCTCATCACACACAGACCTTGGGCCCCCTTTTACTTGATAAACCATTTTTTGTGTGCTTTTAAATCCTTTAGAGAGCACCACTTCTGTTGGCAGCTTGAAGTTCCTGCTGCTCCGGTTTATTCTACAAAGAGTCCGACAGTCAGTTCAAATCCACTGTGGGTCATTTTATTTTTTAGGTCACATCGCTGCAACGTTTTCCTGCAACAGTCTGAAACAGATTGGCTTCATCTCGAATCTTTGGCCTGAAACATACATTTTAAAGGATTTCATGTCATCGCAATCACATTTAGACAAGATGGATGCACACTTCTTATTCAGTCTGTCAGCTTATAGGTTATGTTTATATATTACAGTCATAGTTAATATTTTATCAGGATCTTCTGCACAGTTTAACACCTCCACTGTTCACTTTCACGCATATTCCCTTATGTAAAGTCACATGCAACAAATCTTGGTATCCTATCTGTCCAAAAAGTAGAGGGATGAAGCAGAAGCTCGTTCATTTTCCCAACCTCTCATTCAACTTTAAATAGTTCCTGTGAATATTAAACATTTTCCTAACTTACTGTGTTTCCCTGAATGCTTTTCAACGGCCGTTCAGAGAAGATGTTTTTAGTGGAGACTGCTGCAGCCGTTGTAAATATGGGTTTTACTTCTCATTGTATACTTCTGGATCTAGTACTGCTCCAGCTGCCGCTATTAAACAGACGAAAAGCTCCTCATTGTCTGTGACATGAATACTACATAATTCCTCGAAATGCTCAATTAAAAGCATCTCTTTTGTGTTACTCTTCACGTCTCTCTAGCCCTAACCATCCTCATAATAGATGTGATTGTAAATTAAAAGTATTGAAGGTTACGTGAAGAAGTGAGTGCTTTTATTGAGGAATATAATGAGTTTCTGAGCCGTCAGGGGCGAAAAAGCCCAACAGATGTTCTTAATGAATATGAAATATGAAATATATTCCTCCTTCAGCTGAAGGTGAAGCTGCAGATCTAAAAGGAGAATTCTGGTTGATAACATGTAGTTCTGTTGTCAGTAGCGAGACAAATGTAAATGTGCTGTATTTATAAAGCTTTTCTAGTCTTAACGACTACTCAAAGCGCTTTTTACATCATACAGGATACATTCACCATCACACACATTCATACACTGTGGCCGAGGCTGCCGTACAAGGTGCCACCTGCTCATCAGATACACACTCACACACATTCACACTCCGATGCACAGGGATTGAACCACCAACCTTCCAATTGGCAGGCAACCACTCTACCACTGAGCCACAGCCGCCCAAATGAAACCAATCGTGCTGCCTACCCCGAGTTATCCTCCTGCTGGCGTTAGCACCCAACAGGCTTCAACAAGGCAAGTTATAAATGTGTTTTTAGCCTCTGAATATGTTCAAAATCTCACTACCAGTGCCTGGCCACGTGCAGTTATTACTTCTAATTTGACTGCAGTAGATGTGACAGAAAGGTATAAAAGTTTTATTAATTCAGCTGCTGAATATCTTTTATTTACACTGTTCATGACCCAGAATTGTTGGATCATTGTAAATTATAGAGCGGTCTAGACCTGCTCTACCTGTAAATTATAGAGCGGTCTAGACCTGCTCTATCTGTAAATTATAGAGCGGTCTAGACCTGCTCTACCTGTAGATTATAGAGCGGTCTAGACCTGCTCTATCTGTAAATTATAGAGCGGTCTAGACCTGCTCTATCTGTAAATTATAGAGTGGTCTAGACCTGCTCTATCTGTAAATTATAGAGCGGTCTAGACCTGCTCTATCTGTAGATTATAGAGCGGTCTAGACCTGCTCTATCTGTAAATTATAGAGCGGTCTAGACCTGCTCTATCTGTAAATTATAGAGTGGTCTAGACCTGCTCTACCTGTAAATTATAGAGCGGTCTAGACCTGCTCTATCTGTAGATTACAGAGCGGTCTAGACCTGCTCTATCTGTAAATTATAGAGCGGTCTAGACCTGCTCTATCTGTAAATTATAGAGCAGTCTAGACCTACGTAGCGTTAGCTGCCGGTCACATGGTCTCCAGTTAGCGTTAGCTGCCGGTCACATGGTCTCCAGTTAGCGTTAGCTGCCGGTCACATGGTCTCCAGTTAGCGTTAGCTGCCGGTCACATGGTCTCTAACGGTCCCTCACAGTGAATCCTGCACAGTCACTAGGTCAGTCCGGCGGCTGCTCGCTCTGCCTGCACGCCGCTATGGCTCAGCGGCTAACGAGCGAGCTAACTGCTAACAGACCCCGCTGCGACCAATTAACAACACAACTTCTGTCATTATAGATGTCATTTATAAAGGTTTCTAGTGTTCGTTTGTTGCCGTGGCTGCGTAAGATTCTCCCGTCCAACAGAGAGCGAAAGCTTCGCTGTACTTTTTGAAAAGCGTCCTTGGCGGGGGGGCCAGAGCTTTTTTGCAGCTCAAGTTGGTGGTGGCGTGTACGTACGGCAACTCTAGCAGGAGGATAGCTGGTTTCATTTGTCTCGCTGACAGCACTACAAATGAAAAAACAACAACAGAGCTACGTGTTAAAATCGACCGGAATGCTCCTTTAACTGCAGATTGTTTCAGGCAGGAAAAACGTGGTTGATCTTGTCTTCCACAGACGAGGGAAAGGTCATCGGCGTGACCTTTCTGTTGGAGGGTTTGGGCTGGCGGGTTTCAGCAGATAAGACACAGACAGTCTGGATGCACTGCACCTTTAAAGACAGCGTCAGGTGCATCCTGCAACACGGTGCAAATGTCAGAGATCTTTACTGGAACTCAGCTCCATGCAGACCATCAGCAACGTTAACCCTTGCGTTGTCTTCCGTCAAAACTGAACATCAACACTTTGATTGAGGCTTTTAATCGATTTTTAACTTTTTCTTACGTTTCTGTCCTTTTTTTCAATGTTTGTCACTTTTTTGACGTTTTCAACACTACGTAACACTAACTTATTAACTTTAATTTTACAGTTATTTTTGGAATTTATGGTCAATAAACCTCATTTATAGGAAATTATACCTAATGTTTGAGTTAGAAAAGCAGAAATTAGGAATTATTGAGACTAAAATTAAAGGAATGGATGTTGATGATAATCACAGACTGGAATATGTCAACTTTTACTTTCAATACTATTTCAAAAACACTTCAATTTGGTTTCAAATGCTATAAAATTGAATAAGACGCCTCAAAATTAATGAAAGTAGAGATTTGTACTTGGCAAAGAGCGTTGTGTGGAATCAATCATGTTATTTTGGGGAATTAAAAAGAACACTGATATAGGACAACATGAGGACAACATGAAGACAACATGAGGACAACATGAGGACAACATGAAGACAACATGGGGACAACATGAAGACAACATGAGGACAACATGAAGACAACATGAGGACAACATGAGGACAACATGAAGACAACATGAGGACAACATGAAGACAACATGAGGACAAATTGAGGACAACATGAGGACAACATGAGGACAACATGAGGACAACAGATTCCTTGCTACCAGACAGATTGAATAATTGTGCACCTCAGCAAAGCCCAGATTTTTGGGTGCCATGTCATTTCTCCGACGCTCCGTGGTTCCGACCTCTCAATAACCCCAAAAAATTCCCTCTGGTCCTACAGCCCACTAGTCCGACGTCCCTCTGCTCCGACATCCCATGGTTCCCACCATATAGCTAGCCCATAATCTGAACCTGAATCAGCAATCACAAGCAAAATTACTTTTCTCTATCTTATTAACACATTTAAATGATTATCTAGCTCAAGTCACACAATCTCTGCACCGGTCTGCAGTTTAATGTCCCAAATTCCCGTATCATAAGCCAATTGTACAGGTCTTATCTCCGGACCAATCAGCTATCCTAACCTCAACCACTCAAGGTCAAAGCCCAACCCCAACCAATCAGCTATCCTAACCTCAACCACTCGAAGCCCAACCCCAACCAATCAGCCATCCTAACCTCAACCACTCGAGGTCAAAGCCCAACCCCAACCAATCAGCTATCCTAACCTCAACCACTCGAAGCCCAACCCCAACCAATCAGCTATCCTAACCTCAACCACTCAAGGTCAAAGCCCAACCCCAACCAATCAGCTATCCTAACCTCAACCACTCGAAGCCCAACCCCAACCAATCAGCCATCCTAACCTCAACCACTCAAGGTCAAAGCCCAACCCCAACCAATCAGCTATCCTAACCTCAACCACTCAAGCCCAACCCCAACCAATCAGCCATCCTAACCTCAACCACTCGAGGTCAAAGCCCAACCCCAACCAATCAGCTATCGTAACCTCAACCACTCGAAGCCCAACCCCAACCAATCAGCCATCCTAACCTCAACCACTCGAGGTCAAAGCCCAACCCCAACCAATCAGCTATCCTAACCTCAACCACTCGAAGCCCAACCCCAACCAATCAGCTATCCTAACCTCAACCACTCAAGGTCAAAGCCCAACCCCAACCAATCAGCTATCCTAACCTCAACCACTCGAAGCCCAACCCCAACCAATCAGCCATCCTAACCTCAACCACTCAAGGTCAAAGCCCAACCCCAACCAATCAGCTATCCTAACCTCAACCACTCGAAGCCCAACCCCAACCAATCAGCCATCCTAACCTCAACCACTCGAGGTCAAAGCCCAACCCCAACCAATCAGCTATCGTAACCTCAACCACTCGAAGCCCAACCCCAACCAATCAGCTATCCTAACCTCAACCACTCGAAGCCCAACCCCAACCAATCAGCTATCCTAACCTCAACCACTCGAGGTCAAAGCCCAACCAATCAGCTATCCTAACCTCAACCACTCAAGGTCAAAGCCCAACCCCAACCAATCAGCCATCCTAACCAATGTAAAAAGCCAATATGGTTGGAGTAATGGGATGTCGCAGCAGAGGGTTAATTTTCTGGAAACAAAGGGACATCAGACCAGTGGGCTGTAAGACCAAAGGGACTTTCTTTGGATGTTTGACAGGTCGGAGAAATGATCAGTCCCTAATTTTTGATGCTTATCTCTCCTGTTGTGGGAGATAAGAGTGTTGTTATTGAGTGTTTTTCCCATGCAGGAGTGCTGTGTGGACTAACCAGACCTTCCTCTGCAGAGCTGTAGAGGAAGGTCTGGTTTTCATAAACTATGACTCAGAAGCGGCTGTAGGGATATGAATGCTATGGGAACAACGAGCTGGTTGGCTCAGAGCGGAGGAGAGCCTGAACACAAAGGACAGCCATCAGCCAGAAACAACAGCGACAAGCAGACCTATAATTTCCAACTATTGTGTACGGTCCAGCGCCGGCTGCAGGACGATGACTCACGCTGGACAGACGCCGAGTGAGAAACAGGCCAACGTTTCCCACAAGCCATCTCTCTGATGAACAGCTGACTACTGACCCACAGTGTCAGGTTCAGTTCTGGTCAATAACCCAGTAACACGGTCTCTACAGCACCTGGTTACTGGTTCCACTTATTACTCCACTTAGTTAGTATTATTCATCATTCTCATATCTCACTTATTATTTAGTATTTACTATTTACTCATCATTCCCATTCTCACATCTCTCTTATTTGTTGTTTATTCATCATTCTATTTCCTATTTCAGAACTGTCCATAATGTTCATACTGCTCATATTGTAATATAACATAATAATATTTATCCCAGTATCTTTGCACTATGCTCCATCTTTAAATAATTTTTATTGAACTCTTTGTTCACTCATACTTCTACAGTGTTCTGTTTAGAGTATGTATATATTGTGTATATATTAGTATGTATATATAGTGTATGTATTAGTATGTATATATTGTGTATATATTGTGTATATATTGTATATACATTGTGTATATATTGTATGTATATTGTATATATTATTGTGTATATATTGTGTATATATTACCCACTCCTGCCCTCCACCACTCCTGCCCTCCCCCACTCCTGCTCTCCACCACTCCTGCCCTCCACCACTCCTGCCCTCCACCACTCCTGCCCTCCACCACTCCTGCTCTCCCCCACTCCAGGAAAACAGACTACCACAATAAGACAAGACATAATAATAATAATAATAATAATAATAATAATAATAATAATAATAATAATAATAATAATAATAATAATAATAATACCAGTAGTAGTGAGTGTCAAGCTGCTGGACCCACGATCCAGATGTCACCAAAACCACGTTGCCACGACGATCGCTGAGTCGGTCTGTGAACCAATCACACCTCAGCCTCAGGTTCGTCGGGCCGTTCCGACAGAAGTCCCCGAATCTCGTCTCCAGTTCCTCGACATCTCGCCATTTTCTTGCCGTCTTCGTGTGAATCCTCCTTCTCGGATGTCTTAACGTTTTTTCCCAGTTTGTAGCATTATAGAAAGGTTTCTCCACTTTCTCCGAGTTGTTAAGATTGATTTCAATAACTGATTTAATTGAACTCTAGATTAAAACCTATCAGTCAGTGTGCACTCACCTGTGTGTCTGAACATGTTCACACAGCTCTTTCCACAGATTGCATTTTTAATTCTGCATGAAGTGACTCATTCATACCAGAGTGCTCACTGCCATCCATGGCACTTAATAATTTACTGCGCTTTGTGAAAAGGTTGTGAGTTATGCACGATAACTCGCCGTGTGTGTTCACGGGGACCGGAGGACACAATTAAAAACGCGAGAACAACATACCCGTCGTAGGATTCATATGAATCATAATTCCCTCTCTGGCTTCTTCTCACTTCCTCCCCACTCTGTTTCCTCCAGTATAACGATGATGAGTCTGCATGTTCTCTGTAGTGTATTTAATAAGACGCTTATGTTGCTACGCGTCTGATTCTTTAGTCTAATTGCAGTTCACCAGTTACATTAGATAGACCTTATTAGATAGAATTTATTATTAAAATGTATGTCTATTCCTTTATCTACATACATGACATTCCACTTCAGATTATTTAGGTGAAATTCTACCGAATGTCCCTCATTTAGGCCGATTTAATTCAATTCAATTTTACTTATAGTATCAATTCATAACAAGAGACACCGCTCTACAATTTACAGATAGAGCAGGTCTAGACCACTCTATAATTTACAGATAGAGCAGGTCTAGACCGCTCTATAATTTACAGATAGAGCAGGTCTAGACCACTCTATAATTTACAGATAGAGCAGGTCTAGACCACTCTATAATTTACAGATAGAGCAGGTCTAGACCGCTCTATAATCTACAGATAGAGCAGGTCTAGACCACTCTATAATTTACAGATAGAGCAGGTCTAGACCGCTCTATAATTTACAGATAGAGCAGGTCTAGACCGCTCTATAATTTACAGATAGAGCAGGTCTAGAGCGCTCTATAATTTACAGATAGAGCAGGTCTAGACCGCTCTATAATTTACAGATAGAGCAGGTCTAGACCACTCTATAATTTACAGATAGAGCAGGTCTAGACCACTCTATAATTTACAGATAGAGCAGGTCTAGACCACTCTATAATTTACAGATAGAGCAGGTCTAGACCACTCTATAATTTACAGATAGAGCAGGTCTAGACCACTCTATAATTTACAGATAGAGCAGGTCTAGACCGCTCTATAATCTACAGATAGAGCAGGTCTAGACCGCTCTATAATTTACAGATAGAGCAGGTCTAGACCGCTCTATAATTTACACATAGAGCAGGTCTAGACCGCTCTATAATCTACAGATAGAGCAGGTCTAGACCGCTCTATAATCTACAGATAGAGCAGGTCTAGACCGCTCTATAATTTACAGATAGAGCAGGTCTAGACCGCTCTATAATTTACACATAGAGCAGGTCTAAACCGCTCTATAATTTACAGATAGAGCAGGTCTAGACCACTCTATAATTTACAAATAGAGCAGGTCTAGACCGCTCTATAATTTACAGATAGAGCAGGTCTAGACCACTCTATAATTTACAGATAGAGCAGGTCTAGACCGCTCTATAATTTACAGATAGAGCAGGTCTAGACCACTCTATAATTTACAGATAGAGCAGGTCTAGATTGCTCTATAATTTACAGATAGAGCAGGTCTAGACCGCTCTATAATCTACAGATAGAGGAGGTCTAGACCGCTCTATAATAAGCTATAATCCTCTATAATTTACAAGGACCCAACAGTTCTAGTTCTAGCTACGGTAGCGAACATACAGAGACAAATATTTTCTGAAACTTTTGAACGTACACATATTCCACAAAAACAAGTGTGTCAGGTCACAGCCTTTCATTTTAATAGCAGAAGTAATAGAAAATGTAGCGATTTTAACATGCAGATGGAAAAAAGAACCAACTCTTCTGCTCTGGGATCAGTCAGATTAAAGCTCTTCGGTTGAAGTCTTCAGCTTTTTGATGATGAAACTGTTATATTCTAAAATATATTTTAAAAATTGAGTGAAGTTGGATTTATGGGATCTCTGAGCTGTAATTAAAAGGTTTGTCTGATGCAGAAGAACAGAGAGCTGATGGAGTATAAAGTATTAATAACTTCTTGTTCACACGCCAAAGGGCCGAACTTTTACTTCGGACTCTTCTGTCCTCAGTGTCCATCAGTATCACTTCTCCTCTCATCATCTGCTGTGGGCGAAGCGCCGTCCGTCTCCCAGAAGACAAAATGTCCGCAGGGTAATAACTGGCATTTGGGTGGAGGACGACAGCAGAGCGGTGGAGGCAGAGCGGTGGAGGACGACAGCAGAGCGGTGGAGGCAGAGCGGTGGAGAACGACAGCAGAGCGGTGGAGGACAACAGCAGAGCGGTGGAGGCAGAGCGGTGGAGAACGACAGCAGAGCGGTGGAGGCAGAGCGGTGGAGAACGACAGCAGAGCGGTGGAGGCAGAGCGGTGGAGAACGACAGCAGAGCGGTGGAGGACAACAGCAGAGCGTTGGAGGCAGAGCGGTGGAGAACGACAGCAGAGCGGTGGAGAACGACAGCAGAGCGGTGGAGGACAACAGCAGAGCGTTGGAGGCAGAGCGGTGGAGAACGACAGCAGAGCGGTGGAGGACAACAGCAGAGCGGTGGAGGCAGAGCGGTGGAGGACGACAGCAGAGCGGTGGAGGACGACAGCAGAGCGGTGGAGGACGACAGCAGAGCGGTGGAGGACGACAGCGGAGCGGTGGAGGCAGAGTGGTGGAGGACGACAGCGGAGCGGTGGAGGACGACAGCAGAGCGGTGGAGGACGACAGCGGAGCGGTGGAGGCAGAGTGGTGGACGACAGCGGAGCGGTGGAGGACGACAGCAGAGCGGTGGAGGACGACAGCGGAGCGGTGGAGGCAGAGCGGTGGAGGACGACAGCAGAGCGGTGGACCATCAGAATAATTTAGTCTCTTCTAGTCTTCTTGTCCTGCAGTGGTCAGCTGATCTAGTTCTGTAGACACAGTACCTTTGACCCGACTCCTTATTTCACCCCCGTTCTCTACACCCTGCATTGGCTCCCGGTGAGTTTTAGAACAGATTTGATTGTTTTAAGGCTTTAAATGTTCGGAGGATTTGTCTGAAATTTTAACTTTGGGGGTGCACAACCGGTCGATGCAGTCTTAAAATCGGTTGGTTTAAGATGTCCCATAGGTCCAGGGATAGGGTGTCAGGCTTTTGCAGTTGCTGCCCGAGACTCCGGAACAAGTTACCCCCTCCCCCACACACACCACCCGATATTCGCACTGTTGCAGATGCTTTTTAGGTCCAAACTCAACTGTACTACGTAGCAGTGGTGGGACAGTTTAACTTTCAGATTTTCCTGTTTTCTATGTTCACCCTTTCTATTGGATGATGTGATTTTACTCTGTTAGGCACGTAGGACCCTGCTGGCTGCTGTAAAGTGCTATATGAATAACTTTTGATTTATTTGTGAGACACTTCTACTGGTTGACACATCCTGATAGATTCCTGCCCCCCAGGGTCTCTTCACGCTGACTCTGCCCTGAACGCTCCCTCTGAATGGTTCGCTGCATTTTAACTTTTACATGCATAAATATCAACCCTCCACCACCTCGGGGTTTAACGCTCCTGCCCTCTGGCAGGAGGTACAGCAGTGTGAAATGAGCCCCCAGGCCAACTGACGGCTCGTGTCCGCGGGCATAAGCCTCGACAACAACAAGCCTAACCCATATTGTACACAGTGTTCTTTATTTCTTTGGTTATTTCCTTTTTTCTTTAGCCCTCATGTTTTCCTTCAGTGGAGAAAGCAAAGGAAGCATTTCATTGTAGAAAGATGGTTTTAATTGAGCCCAAGACAATAAACAGAGAACATTCATTGCCTGCGGCCGGGTCAGAGTGTCCACCCCCGTCATGCTGCACTGAGGACATTCGGTTTTTTCTAACGTTGGTTTTCTTTTAAAGAATAACATTTTATTTATGAGTTTCCCAGAGGGGTAGTCGACCTGGACCCCTCTGAGTTGCATAGAGTTGCCTGGGTTCAAAGTTGGATGCATTGCATGGTGGCTCACATAGACAATGAAGGGCGTGGGGTAGTGGACATGGACCTTCCAGGGCCTGAAATTAAGCCCCGCCCACCCACCAAATGTGGGTGAATTTTGCATTTGGCAGGTAACACTGTCAATCTACCTGCCACGTTGGCTGGTAGCCAATGAAAATTGAGTGATACAGATGCGTAACTGTCGTTAAGCAGGGACCGGAGGCTTGTTTCACCTGATGCTGAACATCTGTCCTGTAGGGTAACATTACAGCTTGTTTCTACCTGATGCTGAACATCTGTCCTGTAGGGTAACATTACAGCTTGTTTCTACCTGATGATGAACATCTGTCCTGTAGGGTAACATTACAGCTTGTTTCTACCTGATGATGAACATCTGTCCTGTAGGGTAACATTACAGCTTGTTTCTACCTGATGCTGAACATCTGTCCTGTAGGGTAACATTACAGCTTGTTTCTACCTGATGCTGAACATCTGTCCTGTAGAGTAACATTACAGCTTGTTTCTCCCTGATGATGAATATCTGTCCTGTAGGGTAACATTACAGCTTGTTTCTACCTGATGCTGAACATCTGTCCTGTAGGGTAACATTACAGCTTGTTTCTCCCTGATGCTGAACATCTGTCCTGTAGGGTAACATTACAGCTTGTTTCTCCCTGATGATGAATATCTGTCCTGTAGGGTAACATTACAGCTTGTTTCTACCTGATGCTGAACATCTGTCCTGTAGGGTAACATTACAGCTTGTTTCTACCTGATGCTGAACATCTGTCCTGTAGGGTAACATTACAGCTTGTTTCTCCCTGATGCTGAACATCTGTCCTGTAGGGTAACATTACAGCTTGTTTCTCCCTGATGATGAACATCTGTCCTGTAGGGTAACATTACAGCTTGTTTCTACCTGATGATGAACATCTGTCCTGTAGGGTAACATTACAGCTTGTTTCTCCCTGATGATGAACATCTGTCCTGTAGGGTAACATTACAGCTTGTTTCTACCTGATGCTGAACATCTGTCCTGTAGGGTAACATTACAGCTTGTTTCTCCCTGATGATGAATATCTGTCCTGTAGGGTAACATTACAGCTTGTTTCTACCTGATGCTGAACATCTGTCCTGTAGGGTAACATTACAGCTTGTTTCTACCTGATGCTGAACATCTGTCCTGTAGGGTAACATTACAGCTTGTTTCTCCCTGATGCTGAACATCTGTCCTGTAGGGTAACATTACAGCTTGTTTCTCCCTGATGATGAACATCTGTCCTGTAGGGTAACATTACAGCTTGTTTCTACCTGATGATGAACATCTGTCCTGTAGGGTAACATTACAGCTTGTTTCTCCCTGATGATGAACATCTGTCCTGTAGGGTAACATTACAGCTTGTTTCTACCTGATGCTGAACATCTGTCCTGTAGGGTAACATTACAGCTTGTTTCTACCTGATGCTGAACATCTGTCCTGTAGGGTAACATTACAGCTTGTTTCTCCCTGATGCTGAACATCTGTCCTGTAGGGTAACATTACAGCTTGTTTCTCCTGATGATGAACATCTGTCCTGTAGGGTAACATTACAGCTTGTTTCTACCTGATGATGAACATCTGTCCTGTAGGGTAACATTACAGCTTGTTTCTACCTGATGATGAACATCTGTCCTGTAGGGTAACATTACAGCTTGTTTCTACCTGATGATGAACATCTGTCCTGTAGGGTAACATTACAGCTTGTTTCTCCCTGATGATGAACATCTGTCCTGTAGGGTAACATTACAGCTTGTTTCTACCTGATGCTGAACATCTGTCCTGTAGGGTAACATTACAGCTTGTTTCTCCCTGATGATGAACATCTGTCCTGTAGGGTAACATTACAGCTTGTTTCTACCTGATGATGAACATCTGTCCTGTAGGGTAACATTACAGCTTGTTTCTACCTGATGATGAACATCTGTCCTGTAGGGTAACATTACAGCTTGTTTCTACCTGATGCTGAACATCTGTCCTGTAGGGTAACATTACAGCTTGTTTCTACCTGATGATGAACATCTGTCCTGTAGGGTAACATTACAGCTTGTTTCTCCCTGATGATGAACATCTGTCCTGTAGGGTAACATTACAGCTTGTTTCTACCTGATGCTGAACATCTGTCCTGTAGGGTAACATTACAGCTTGTTTCTCCCTGATGATGAACATCTGTCCTGTAGGGTAACATTACAGCTTGTTTCTACCTGATGATGAACATCTGTCCTGTAGGGTAACATTACAGCTTGTTTCTACCTGATGATGAACATCTGTCCTGTAGGGTAACATTACAGCTTGTTTCTACCTGATGCTGAACATCTGTCCTGTAGGGTAACATTACAGCTTGTTTCTACCTGATGATGAACATCTGTCCTGTAGGGTAACATTACAGCTTGTTTCTCCCTGATGATGAACATCTGTCCTGTAGGGTAACATTACAGCTTGTTTCTACCTGATGATGAACATCTGTCCTGTAGGGTAACATTACAGCTTGTTTCTCCCTGATGCTGAACATCTGTCCTGTAGGGTAACATTACAGCTTGTTTCTCCCTGATGCTGAACATCTGTCCTGTAGGGTAACATTACAGCTTGTTTCTCCCTGATGCTGAACATCTGTCCTGTAGGGTAACATTACAGCTTGTTTCTCCCTGATGCTGAACATCTGTCCTGTAGGGTAACATTACAGCTTGTTTCTCCCTGATGCTGAACATCTGTCCTGTAGGGTAACATTACAGCTTGTTTCTCCTGATGATGAACATCTGTCCTGTAGGGTAACATTACAGCTTGTTTCTACCTGATGCTGAACATCTGTCCTGTAGGGTAACATTACAGCTTGTTTCTACCTGATGCTGAACATCTGTCCTGTAGGGTAACATTACAGCTTGTTTCTACCTGATGCTGAACATCTGTCCTGTAGGGTAACATTACAGCTTGTTTCTACCTGATGATGAACATCTGTCCTGTAGGGTAACATTACAGCTTGTTTCTACCTGATGATGAACATCTGTCCTGTAGGGTAACATTACAGCTTGTTTCTCCCTGATGATGAACATCTGTCCTGTAGGGTAACATTACAGCTTGTTTCTCCTGATGATGAACATCTGTCCTGTAGGGTAACATTACAGCTTGTTTCTACCTGATGCTGAACATCTGTCCTGTAGGGTAACATTACAGCTTGTTTCTATCTGATGATGAACATCTGTCCTGTAGGGTAACATTACAGCTTGTTTCTACCTGATGATGAACATCTGTCCTGTAGGGTAACATTACAGCTTGTTTCTACCTGATGATGAACATCTGTCCTGTAGGGTAACATTACAGCTTGTTTCTACATGATGATGAACATCTGTCCTGTAGGGTAACATTACAGCTTGTTTCTACATGATGATGAACATCTGTCCTGTAGGGTAACATTACAGCTTGTTTCTACCTGATGATGAACATCTGTCCTGTAGGGTAACATTACAGCTTGTTTCTACCTG
This sequence comes from Percina caprodes, assembly GCA_013375575.1. NCBI lineage: Eukaryota > Metazoa > Chordata > Actinopteri > Perciformes > Percidae > Percina > Percina caprodes. The sequence goes on along the minus strand of JABXJD010000223.1, from coordinate 2,986 downwards.
ATGATGAACATCTGTCCTGTAGGGTAACATTACAGCTTGTTTCTACCTGATGATGAACATCTGTCCTGTAGGGTAACATTACAGCTTGTTTCTACATGATGATGAACATCTGTCCTGTAGGGTAACATTACAGCTTGTTTCTCCCTGATGATGAACATCTGTCCTGTAGGGTAACATTACAGCTTGTTTCTACATGATGATGAACATCTGTCCTGTAGGGTAACATTACAGCTTGTTTCTACCTGATGCTGAACATCTGTCCTGTAGGGTAACATTACAGCTTGTTTCTACCTGATGCTGAACATCTGTCCTGTAGGGTAACATTACAGCTTGTTTCTACCTGATGATGAACATCTGTCCTGTAGGGTAACATTACAGCTTGTTTCTACCTGATGATGAACATCTGTCCTGTAGGGTAACATTACAGCTTGTTTCTACCTGATGATGAACATCTGTCCTGTAGGGTAACATTACAGCTTGTTTCTACCTGATGATGAACATCTGTCCTGTAGGGTAACATTACAGCTTGTTTCTACCTGATGATGAACATCTGTCCTGTAGGGTAACATTACAGCTTGTTTCTCCCTGATGATGAACATCTGTCCTGGAGGGTAACATTACAGCTTGTTTCTACAGACCAATTTCAAATATTTTTGTTCACATGAGTCACTCGGGTTAGTTTTAAAAGCAGTTTGTAGGAAACTTAACTGGCATAGCAACTCAGCACCTGGAGTGAAGTTAGGCCTGCATACAAATTGTGCAGAAGCCTAAACAGAAACCCGAGTAAATCCCTCTCTGGTTACCATGGTATCACCAGAGCAGCTCTGTGAGATGATTTCCTTCGGCAGCCTGGGTGGTGTCAGCCATCCGGACCCAGAAGTCGTCTCCTGAAGCGCGATAAAAGCACAGCTGCCAGTCGAGAACGGCTCCAAACACAAGAGGATCCCATTCGCTCAAAAGCCTCAGCTCTCGCTCCGCTCTCTCTCGCCTCCTCTCGCTCTCTCTCGCTCTCTCTCGCTCTCTCTCCTCTCTCTCTCATTTTATAGGGTAAGAAACCAAATTGAAGTGTTTTGAAATAGTATTGAGAGTAAAAGTTGTCATATTCCAGTCTGTGATTATCATCAACATCCATTCCTTTAATTTTAGTCTCAATAATTCCTAATTTCTGCTTTTCTAACTCAAATATTAGGTATAATTTCCTATAAATGAGGTTTATTGACCATAAAATCCAAAAATAACTGTAAAACTAAAGTTAAAAAGTTAGTGTTACGTAGGGTTGAAAACGTCATAAATAGTTAAAAACATTGATAAAAAGCGTCAAAAGTGTTAATTTTCCATTTCGACAGGAAGACAACACGAGGGTTAAACTTTGACGGTCCCAGTGATGGAGGACCCAAACGTAGACAGAGAAGAGCAGGCGGGCTGCAGAGGTTTCAGAAGCAGATTCATTTAAAGAAAAATAGAGTCCAAGAAAGAGAGAAACCGGAGCTCAGGGGCTGGAAAACACTCGCGGGAAGAAACGGACGGTGAAACGGGTTGGAACACACACCACGCCAAACAGAAAGGATCTGACCCAGGACCAAGCAAGCACCAAGACTACATCCAGAGGGTAACGAGGTAACGAGAGGCAGGTGAGACGAGAGGGCTGGGAGACAGGTGGAAGACATCAGGTAATCACAGGAGGCGGGAAAACACAGGAAGTAGAACTAAAGACAAGACGAGACAGAGATCCAGACTTCAAAATAAAACAGGAAACAGAAAATATACAAGACCAGATCAAAAGAACTTACAAAAAAATGCAAGACAAGACAAAACTAGGCTCAGAAACATAGACAGGAAAACAGACTGCAACCATAAACACCCACCCACAACATAAAGACTTCTTTTATCTCCGTGGGGGGGCAATTGGCAGGTAACACTGTAAATAATTCCTAATTTCTGCTTTTCTAACTCAAACATCAGGTATAATTTCCTATAAATGAGGTGACAAAAAATGACAAACATTGAAAAAAGTGTTGAAAAAAGGGACAAAAAAGTAAGAAAAAGTTAAAAACATTGATAAAAGTGTTGATTTTCCCTTTCGGCGGAAGACCACACGAGGTTCAAGACTTCTTTCAGCTCTGTGGGGGTCCGTAATTGAAATCCTCCTCGCATGTTTTATTGACGAGTCTGGCTTTGACCTGCAGGAACCAGACTGCAGGGACGGACGCTAATTGGCGAGCATCTGCATTTTAAATGTGTATCAACAAGGTGTCAGACGGAGCCGCGGTCTGAGATCCCCTCCGGCGGCTCTGATCCGCGGACTAGCTCCCCACACTTTCCAGATATCCCAGCCACCAGCTGTTTTCAGGGTGCTAATGAAAGGTGTGTATGCTCAGCTCCGTCTCCTTCAGCACCAGATATTGTTATTCTACTTGAATTATTTTAATACATGACATATGATGAGAGACTGAATAATAAGCAGGACGACACAGAGACTATATCGAATAATCAGACGTCGTTAATCGCTTCTGCACAGCCAAAAGAAACTGTCACATTTCTAAGCGTAGCGGCGACGTACCATGGAAACCCTCGAATGGCTAGAGCTATCGATGTCCTTTGACGCCCTCTGTTCACAGCAAGCGTAGCTCCCATGGCGCCATTTTGATGCTAACAAGCCATCACCTGCCGTTAGCATCCCATTGACTCCCATTCATTTTGATGCTAATCAGCCAACACCTGCCGTTAGCATCCCATTGACTTATTCATTTTGATGCTAACAAGCCATCACCTGCAGTTAGCATCCCATTGACTCCCATTCATTTTGGATGCTAATAAGCCATTGACTCGCTGCCAGCATCCCATTGACTCCCATTCATTTTGATGCTAACAAGCCATCACCTGCAGTTAGCATCCCATTGACTCCCATTCATTTTGATGCTAACAAGCCACTGACTGGTTAGCATCCCATTGACTCCCATTCATTTTGATGCTAACAAGCCATCAC
>JABXJD010002198.1:25000-59415 GCA_013375575.1 Percina caprodes | reverse complement strand
GTTATCCACGGTCAACGGCAGAGCAGAAGGAATAGTATACACTGTGTTTGTTAGTGTTATCACACAGGAGGCGCTGAGCCCTCAAAGCATCCTGGGTTAAGTTCCTCTGCTCGCTTGTTTACCATGATGGTCAGCATCAGCATCTCCTATTGGTGCTTAGTGGAGTCAGATGAAGGACACAGCCTCTCGTGATTGACAGTGGCTCTCTCATCTGGGATGCATTTAGAGTCGTCTGCTTGCAGTTGGGAAACCATAGTGCCCAGTTAACTTTTTGCATTCCAACACTTAACAAAAGAAGATGTCGGTGAAAGTATGTTGGCATCACTTTTTAGCATCTGTTGCCCAACAACAGCACAACAGATCTAATTCCTGGAGGATAACACAGGATATACAAAATGAGAGATGATTCAGGTGTATAAGCTAGTACATGGAATATATGATGTGATGGTTGAGCCTATCTTTCAGTTTTGGATCAATAAGAATGATTTACGAGGGAATTATTTAAAGCCTTACCCCGAAACATGCATTAATGAAAAGAGAAAGAATTTCTTCACATTTTTTTGCGGTAAAAGCATGGAACGAGCTTCCATTCCCCTTCAGTCATTTTTAATCATGAAATGTATGTGATTTAGGAAATCAATTATCTTCAAATGTGTTTTTATCATTGTTGTGTTGTTTGAGGAATAGAGGATTTTATATCCCGTACCAGAACATTTTCAATGAATTTCAATTAAGTAACATGGTGGTTAACACCTGCATCCACTTTTATTTCATTCATTTACCTGCAAATAAAGACAGAAAAACTAACAGAGCATTATTAGTAACACAATATGCCAGGGAGACCAAACGCAGATCTGGGATTATCTAAGATAACTGACAGGGCATTAAATAATGTTGGTCCTATATACTTAACAAAAAGTTGACTGAGGCTGGTTTTAACAAACGGGAATATGAAAAAATGTATTCTTCAAGTCATACTTTATTAATCCTGCAAGGGAATTTACAATGTTTTCACTCTGTTGTTAGAATACACATTACACATAGGTAAACAGTACCCTCAGTAGACGTATGCACTAAAGGAGAGAGGTTGAGAGTGAGGGGGGCTCCAGCTGTTGGTGGACAGGCGCCAAGAGTTGGAGGGGGGCTCGGTGCCTTGCTCAAGAGCACCTTGGCAGTGCCTCTCAAGCTTCCAGTGGCCACCACCCTACTTTTGTCCACATGAGGACTTGAACGCAGACACTCCAGTTTGCAACCCAACTCCGTACAGACTAAGCTAACGCCCCATATGGCGCAGTGCCGAGGATATGAATACCATCCTAATACGAGGGCCTCTTCCTCCTCGTGTAAGTGAAGTTTCTCCCTCCTTTACTTTGGTAATTGGGGTCAATTGCTCTCGTCACCTCTCACCTTTAAAAACAATGACTGGCATCCCTCCACCCATTTATTCAACCCATTAAACCTGGCCAAGTCTGAACCACAGTCATCTGTTCCACAAGTCCCGCAGAATTAGTGTAATTTATTTATATTGCCGGCCGCTGCCATTAGCTTCCCAACAGCTTCTCTCTCACATCAGCATTTCCCTCTTAAGAAGTGTTTCTTCTTAATGAAGCGGCTTCTATTTACAACATGCGACGGACAGCAAGACGTGAACTGAATTTATTTTAGGTTTCTCTCGGGGGGGAAAACTGCAGAACAAACTGGAAGTGAGTTTTAAATTCCCCAGCTTTCTTTTGCTGTAGAAGTACTGTTATCCCTATTTTCAGAAAGCCAGCTTCCTTGGATTTTGAGCAGTGCCAGTGGCTAGCAAACCACTAAGTTTAAGATTTCTGCACCAAGAAGACAAAGCTGCTTGTTTTACAACCATGTGGTGTTATGGGCTGCTTAGGTCAGGCGCTGCAGGTCTGAAATCATTTGTTGGAAGTCAGCATTAATCCCACGAAATTGGAAAACAACAGATGTCAAATAAAACATCTTTGCATTTGTGTTAAATCGGCCGTTTTCCAGTGAACCTTTGTATTGCAGATGTCCCCGTCTGTCGGGCTCGTGTCTTTTGCAGAAAAAAAAGCGCTGATCCATTTTTGCAACACGACTAGACATAATAAATCCATGGTTGATGCTCCACGCCCCAGACCGGCAGCTGATTGGACGAACGTGTCACATGGGTTTGGCTCCTTGAGAATTTCAAACCACTGTCATGGTGGCTCGGACGGAATACAATGTCATAATCTCCGAAAATTGTTCACCGAAACGTGTTTCTGAGAGAAATAGAGAATAGTTGCTGAATCTGTCTTCATTTCAGATCCACAAAGGTCAGTTTAAAAGATTTCTGTCTACTTCTACTGGACAGTTGCGTCACGTTCAACGGATTGATTTGGATAAAGATGGGCATCGGCCAGCATTTTTGACGCACAACATTTTTTCAAATGCAGCGCCGTCTTCCCGGGATGCTTTGCGGGCACGTCAAAGTCGCATGACGTCACCCGTAGGATTAAAGTCGAGCGCGTCGCGACAGAAGCGTTGCACAGCCAGATGTATGTGCACTGTCAGGATGAGTTCTCTGCTCTGTATAATAGGACGAGGCACGCTCCGTATCGCTCTTTAATGTCTCTTGTGTTTAGCGTGAAGGCCCAGTTAGACATCTATAAACAGCTTCTCATCCTCTTACACTGTGGTGAGACGCCTGCCAAAGCACCGTGTTTCGTCACTGACTGACACATGGCTACTTGGTGTTGGCAGAATCAGGCGGGTTATCACACAGAGGTGAGGGGGTTAGGCAGTGGAACACAGTAAGTGAATGCAGTACTAGATGTGTACCAGTGGCTCTTGTAATTTAGCCCTAATAATACAAAGGGCTGGGTACCAAATTAAATACTTTTTAGGCACAGAGCAAATTGCCTTTAAAGTATTGAGTATCAAAAAATGCCTCGTCCTTCAATACCTAGTCTGTATCTACGACTTTCCACTTCCGGGATTGCCCCGTTGCCGCCAGAAATCCCGCCGTATGTCCTTTTTTCTTGACTGGATTTCCGTTACCTAACGCTTTCTTTGTGTTGGCGTTCTAACCTCAGGTGGCTTTCTGAGGACTATGGTTAACTGGTCCTCAGATCTCTGCAGGGTAAATCCAGACAGCTAGCTAGATATCCCAGAATGCTGTGTGGTTGTGTGTTTCTCCGCAGCTCTGTGGAGAAAGGAGACTATTCAATACCTAAGGATTAAATTGCATCAGTGTCAGTGAGCCAATAAGCACGAAGCATGCTTCTACTAGGAGTGGGAATCACAGGGTACCTCACGATACAGTATGATACACAATACATGGCTCATGATACCAATAAGATCACCATACAGATATTCTGCGATAATCAATGAATTGCTAGACAATCCTAGGGTGGAAATTAGCAATTTGCTACAACCTGACACAATACATCTATTCATGTTTTTTTGAGCACTGTCCCTGTTCAAATAAATAAATTACAATTATGATGTTTGAGTTTCCCTCATCAATGTGTTGAGCGCCACCTCAGGGAGCCATAAAGGAGCGACGCTGGGCTATTTAGTGCGCCTTAATTTATTAAATCGAAATATCAATATTTTGCAGCAGCATTTCAAATCATCTTTCGCAAGAAGAAGAACAACAATATATTGCCGTAACAATTTTATGTCCCACCCCTATCTTCGTCGCAGAGATACCTTGGGAAACTCTTCCTGGAGCTTGGAAATAAATAAAAAGATATGTGCTTTAATGTGTTATGTTGTAAAATTAGTATAGAAAAAAGTATTGTTTAGGAATCGGTATCAAAGTCAAGGTACTGGTATTATTGGTACCAGTATCGTAACGATACCCAGGCCTAAGAACACATTTGGGAAACTTTACTTGCCAATTTTAGAGCTTTCTTTGATGTACAGTTGATATTGCGAGGACATTATATGTCATATTGCTTAGCGACCAGAATACTTTGAAACCAACAAAATACACGTTGAGTTCAATTGTCAATCTCTGTGTGGGAAGCTCCATGCTTCAGTTCAAAACAAGGCTGCTGTTTATTAAATCCGAGCCAGGGTTTTCACATGAATTAATGTAGCCCTCTAGCCATCCCATTGGTCCAAGTCGGAGAAAAGTGCAGTCCAGTAGTTGATGACATCACGTGGGGCATGCGGTGGGTCAGCTGACCCTGGCTCAGTCAGCTGCTCAGCCTCACGCCTGACCCTCCGCGGTCAGGACGGCGTCGCAACAGTGTCGTCCTTTGTGTCGCGCCTCCAGGACAGAGGGATGAAACATGGCTGAATCGGGACGTGTGCACTCACGCAGGCTCAGCTGAGGTGATTGTTACAGATGAGTGACTGTTGGTGAATGCAGGCCGGGACGGAGGCGGTGGAGACGTACGCTGCCGATCATGTGATCCCTCCAGCATCTGCACATTACAACTGCTAACCTGGAGGGTTCACTGCTGCTTCTTTTTACTTTTTTTTTTTACACAATCCGTCAGCTTCATTTAAAAAAACAAAAACAAAGAAATGTTTGCGAGCCAGGCATAATCCTCTGGGTCATTGTTGCGATATCAAGAGAGGAAGTAATGCGTGAAAGTGATACACTTGCATGAAAGCTTGTCAAAACGGGGCCCATGGAGATGTCCGTCTTAGGGGTGTTTGTTCAAAAGGGATACAATTAGCAGGAAGTGTTTGTCTTGCTTCAAGTAGCAGATCCTATCAAGCTGATCCCTTATCATCCCGCCATTTCCACCTGCCACAGCTCGTCTTTGTGTGTGCTTATGCGTGCGTTCGCCTCCAACATGTGCAAAGTCAGTTACCGGTCGTCAAGTGTGTGGCTTCATTTCCTCCGAAGAGAATCACAGTTGCTCATTTACATCTGGAGCGCAGGCGAGGCATGAGAGCTCCAGCGAGCGTGGCTGTCTCTCATATCCTGCTCAACATTTCTTTCTTTCATTTTTAATCTTCCCCGTGTTTTTCTAAATCTCTCCAATTCCATTATAGCTCTCAGGTCCATTTAGCCTTCATTCAGAAGTTCAAGAGTGCACTGGAGCGGCTCGGTCTATATTTAAAACCTTACCACCGAATAAATCAAGCAAAAAACTATTTTAATTCTGCCAGCCAGCACCCAGCCCTGAAGGTTTAAACTGCTGCTGAAGCAGTGGAAGGACAATGGTGGCCTCCTAATACAGGTTTCCTCCATTCAGTGGTTCCCCTACCATTTATATGGCTGAAGTACCTATACATAAGCCAAAAGAATGTAAAACCAATGTAAGCATCAAAACTAACTAAATGACACTAGGTCAGTGTTTCCCACAGATTAGAAAGCAATTTGTTGGGGGGTTGACGGCATACGCTCATTTGCATATTTGTGACTTCATTACCCAATCATTTCCATAAAGCTTAGTAGTTGTGTCAGCATGGTAGATAGAAAGAATTAGAAATGTTTAACCAAATAATCATAAATTCAATACAGGAATTTATTCTACTGTATAAGTATTACCTAGGTAGCCTATCTTTGAAGTAAAAAAAAAAAAAGAAATTCAACAAAGGGAGGGAACAAGATCAATAAAGAATTCTTGAAGAAGGCTGGCTCGCCCAGGGCCAGGCCAGCTCAGCGGCGTCTTTCTCCCGTCGCGTCCCGCTGTCTCTCGTACCTACATGGGCCCCCGAACCCTGTCCCTCCTCCCCTTTCTACCTGCCTGTGCGCAGTGCTGCCGCACATGAGGCGAGAGTGGACGGGAGGGGCTGCTCCTTACAAAACTGATTCAGGTAAAAGGTACCTTGCGTGCCCGCTGGACAATAGATTTCTCGCAAGTCGCTTTTGTGAAAAAAGTTGTAAAAGCGGTCTGAAATGTCACTAATTTGGTAACACTCATGGAGACAGACGCTCTGTGTGACAGAGTGATGGAAGAGAGCAGGGAAAGGAAATGCAGCTGAACGAATGTGTGTTTTGAATAGCGTTAAAAAAAAAATACAAAATGCAAAATACAATGTGTGGTGGCCGGTGTTGATTGTGTGGCGCACCACCACAAATTAGTCTATGTGTGGGGAAACACTGCAGGTACTCCGAAATACTCCGATCTAATGCTTGTAGTTTGGGCTCCAGTGGACTTCTTTAGCAAGCTTTTTGAGTGTTATGTATTCATTATCTGCTCTAGCTTTTCCCAACGTTTGAAACACAGAAACGGCTATAAGAATGCTCCAAGAAGATGTAAAATTGGTGATTCATTGCTATTGAAAAACATCACATTTTCTGAAAGAGCACCCATAAACACCTCCTCCAAGTATTCACACTTAAGCCTTGGATAATCCCAGGGAACGCTGCCATATGCAGGTGTCGGAGAGATCCAAGGCACCATGTGTTGGTTGGCCTACTGACTTCATGTGTTATGCTCTCCAACACTTTGTCTTAGAGAGTATAATCTGATTCACATGTACTGTATAACCAGTACTGTATATTCAACACCGCACCTTCGTCAAGCAGTGTTTTTTCATGTTTTACACGACTACGGCCTTCCAGAACTTCCTGTACCCACCACCCCCAATACGCCCACAAGCAGGGACATTTTTGATAGAGAAAATCTCAATACTCAGTACTATCGAACTGCAATAAAATCACAATAAATGAAAATTGCAATACAAATCCAATTGTGTGTGTGTGTGTGTGTGTGTGTGTGTGTGTGTGTGTGTGTGTGTGTGTGTGTGTGTGTGTGTGTGTGTGTGTGTGTGTGTGTGTGTGTGTGTGTGTGTGTGTGTGTGTGTGTGAGTGTGTGAGTGAGTGAACATTTGAGGCGAACCCAACAAAAGTAGCAATCACGCGGGTGTTGTTTTCCCCACTGACACTCTGGGCGAGGTGCACAATACATCTCACCATGCTTTATTAATAATTAATATTATGTTTACCATGCTGGCAGACTAATGACAGAAAACAATAGTACTTTCTGCACGTGCCCGTATGTTTATGGGCTTCATACATAATGAACTTGCTGTGAGATTTCCAGCTGCGTCTAATGTCATATGTGAGTGACAAAAGACTGTATTCTGCCCCAACAAAGGATCCCTGTGCAGCGCGTGGAGAACGCTGGTATAAAAAAAAATATCTGCATTGCAAAGAAGCTATTACGTTTTATGGTTTCTATGAATTTAAATGTGGACTTAACGCAGCTCCTAATTCATGCTCACAGATTTCCACACAGAGCACAGTGGCTGATCGGATGTAGAATTCTCCTCTCAGATAGTAGCTATGTGTCAGACTCCTCGCCAAGAGCTCCACCGCAGTGTTCAGTGTCCTGAACTCTGCTGCCTGCCTGCCCTCTGCTACACTCCGCTCTCCCTTTCTACTGCGCAGCGTCATTTCTCTGCATTGCTGATGCAGCTGCGAGATGCTGACAGAGGAGAAGATTGACGTCACAGGACTTTATCTTCAGGATGCTGGATGCAGGATGTTAAATAACCCCAAAAGCCAAAGATGGTGTAGAGCAGGGCTCTCAAACTCAGCCTTCCTAAGGGCTACCGTGGAATATGAGGATCACATCCAGGACCAGACATGTCGAGTTATAATTGCTTTTATGTCAAAATGTGTCGAAAAAGTCAAATATCTTTAACTGTATTATTGCAGGTCTCATACAGTCGACAAAAATGTTGAAGAAAATTGCTGAAAAAAGGCCCAAAAACATTGTAAAAAGTGACAAAAACTAAATGGGCCGAAATGTGTTGTGAATCTAAATTGATATGGGGGCCGGATAAAAATTTGCAAGGGGCCGGATTTGGCCCACGTGTGGTGTAGAGGCTAAACCCAAGCCCCTGAGGTGCTCTTCCACGGGTAGAGTAATTGACACACTTTTTACATTTTTTGATCAATGAAAGTCCAAGTCATTTCCATGAGCTCTTAGTTGGGTTTCCAGACAAATCACTGCTTATACGTATGCCTGTGTAGTGTTGTGGTGTTGGTGTGTGCGTGTGTGTGCGTGTGTGGTCAACAACTGTTTGTGCTTCCGGGTTGCACCAGGAGCTACTGTTGATGGTGTAATCTCTGCTAGTGTTCTGCTGCTTTCTGCAACAACAAAAAATGCTTGTATTCCTGCTCTAGCTGTATATATGGTGTCTTTTTGAATATCATGTGTATATTTGTTTTGTTGCTTCCTGCTGCCATGGTCTAAAATCATCTGGCCAAAGGACTACGGTTGAAAATTAGCCGACTGGCTAACACTGGCACATTTACAGAAATGTTGATTATTGTGTGTTGTCCTTTTTTATAAAAAATAAAAAGAAAGAAAGAACCAAAGATTGGTTCCTATTTATCCCAATTGGCTCTTACAGATAGTATTCCTACTACGGCCATTTTGAATATAAAGTTTCTGCTGGTTAGGGCTGGGTACAGTTTAAAATTTCCGATAGCAATACTGAAACCTTTTTTCCGGTCCTTTCTCTCTGTCATACCAAAAAATAAATGTTATCTGTATAATAATAATAATAATAATAATTCAAAACCTATTTATCCTATTAACTAAGAACATGTTATTTATTTAGAACATTTTACACACCACACAAAATAAAACCCTTCCCCAATCCGTCCCTACAAACTATATAATCAGATAATTACTCATATCTTACACCTCACTGAAACTTTTATTCTTGTATTTCTATCGTATTCTATTTGAGCCTGATTCTGGAGTTTCCCTGATGTCACTTGTTCCTTCGGTCGTCCTGTGAACACGCAGGCTTTTCAGTGTTTCAGAAGTGTTGACTCTTGATCTGAAATAACACTTGTTTTTGCTCCCTGCGTTACGCTCTTATCGCCGGGCAAATCCCTCTCTGAAGTGGTGTAGCGGCAGATAAAGCACACGAGGCCTGATGCAGCAGTGGAATGTAACGATGTACATTTACTCAAGTGCGGTACTTAAGTACACATGTTGAGCTACTTTTCATGCCACTTTCTACTTCCAGTACGCTACATTTCAGAGAGAAATCTTGTACTTTTTACTCCACTACATCCATCTGACAGCTTTGTCACCTGACAAGCACATGTAGTTTGTAAAATCTGATGTTTGATTATTAAGTAAACAACGTAACGGCCTACAAGTCCAGCTGAAATTATGTAAATGGCCTTATATAGTGCTTTTCTAGTCTAAACGACTAGTCTCAGAGCGCTTTTACATCTTACAGGAACCATTCGCACACATTCACACACTGTGGCTGAGGCTGCCGTACAAGGTGCCACCTGCTCATCAGATAAAGACTCACACACATTTACACTCCGATGGCGCAGCATCGGGAAACTTGGGGTTCAGTGTCTTGCCCAAGGACACTTTGACATGGGACTACAGGGCAAGGAAGGTTGTCAGGCAACTGCTCCACTACTGAGCCGCAGTCGCCTTACACCGTTAAACACACAACTGTTTGGAGCCTTTACACTTTCTACCATGGGAGGATTTTTCTGCGTTGAGTACTTTTACTTTTAACACTTTAAGTCCATTTTACTGATGATACTTACACACTTTTACTCAAGTAGCCTTACATTTTCAATGCAGGACTTTTATTTGTTTCTGGGTATTTTACAATGTGGTATTATAGTACTTTTACTTAAGTAAGTGATGTGAATATGTCTTCCACCAGTGGCCTGATGTGCGGAGAGGCTAGTTGTCCATTTGAATCCACTCCTCAGCACTGACTGTCAGTCAGCCTGTCAGTGAGGGCTTGCAGCCCTCTGGAAGTCCTGACCTGTCAATCAGAGTTCATCCGGCAGGGCTCATGGGAATGGGGATGAAACATTCTGGATTTAATTAGCTTTCTCACATCAAATATATTTACCATGAACTCCATTATAAAGTGTGAGGTAAAATAAAAACTATTATCATGACTTAACTAGCAACCGTCTGCAAGGTTGCTTTAAATGTAAAGGCTGTAGCTTGCAGCTGTAAGCTTTGCTAAAGCAGCTATTGTTGAAATGGCAAAGTGCCCTACTTACCCTTTAGAGACTGCCCTGAAATCAACCAGAAGTGGGTGGCTGACGGCGAGTTTTATGTCAAGCTGTACAAGGGATGGCGCGTCTGAGCAGCGCAGAGAGAAAGCAGTCACCCATAATCAGGGGTTTCATTTCCCCGCAGGGGCACCTCCGGCTTGGCCCGGGACCCCCAATGATTCTGTCTGGCTGGGCTCAAAGGTGTGAAGTCGGTGAGGGAGCGTGGCCCTGTCGCTGACATACGGCTGTGCAATTAATCTAAATTTTAATCGCGATTACGGTTCCTAATGATGAGTAAAAAGATTATTTTGCACATTACATTTTGCAAGTAGAATGCTTATTAAGACTTTAAGTTTCATATCTTAAGTTTGTATTTTTATACATTTTATTTATCAGAACTTTAATATATTTTGATGTTCCTCTGGTTTGTTGTGACAATAAAACAAATTATCATATTATTTTAGTGAGAACTCATAAATAAACTACAAATAACTAATGTTAGGGAAATCTGTTTGTTTTGTAACGCGCAACTGCCCACTTTTTTAACGGCTCTAGTAGCGTTTTTTGTGATCAACGGTCAGGGGAACAGAGCAGCAGCAGGAACAGAGCTCGCAGTTCACCTGGAAGTTTGTTTTTAAGATACTTATATGAAGGTTTTTAAGCCTGGAACCAAGCCAACCAGCCCCAAGATGAGTTGTGGTATTAAACCTTTGATTCGATGCAAAATAACAGTTTGAACAAGATTGTACAAGAGGATGTACGGAAAGGATCATAGATTTCAATAGAAGTAGCTAGCACCAGCCGTTCGCAGGTGCTCAGGTGCGGTTAACATTTCCACGGTAACAGTGAGTTCCACCAGTTAGGATAAGGGTAGTGTATTTCGTTGTAAGATTGCGACTAAAACCTGTTTTTCTTAACTCTCATGTTGTCCTCGGGTCAAATTGACCCATTTTCCTATATTAATGTTCTTTTTAACTACCCAGTTGTTATTACCCAAAATAACATGATTGATTTCACACAACGCTCTTTGGCAAGTACAGATCTCTACTTTCATTCATTTTGAGGTGTCATATTGAATTTTATAGCATTTGAAGAATTTGAAGTGGTTTTGAAATAGTCGACATTCCAGTCTGTGATTATCCATCAACATACATTCCTTTAATTTCAGTCTAAATAATTCCTAATTTCTGCTTTTCTAACTCAAACATTAAGTATAATTTCCTATAAATGGGGTTTATTGATCATGAATTCCAAAAATAACTGTAAAACTAAAGTTAATAAGTTAGTGTTACATAGTGTTGAAAATTTCAAAAAAATTACAAACATTGAAAAAGTGTAAACAGTGATGAAAAAAGGGTAAAAAAAAGTTAAAAACATTGATAAAAAGCGTCAACAAAAGTGTGGATTTTCAATTTTGACAGGAAGACAACACAAGGTTTTGAACAATTTGAACATTATCAGTGCTTATGTTAGCATATTCTTAGTTCATTTATGAAGTGCTTTTATTTATGAGCTTAAAATTTTTATGTTTTCTGTCTTGAACTGACTTATTTATTGACTAGTGGATGTGTGGAAATCTATGTCATACATAGGCGTGGATTTCGGTGGGGACGCGTACCAGATTTTGTCATGAGTCATTTTGTACCCACCACTTTTTTTGAAAACCTTGACCTCAATTTAGTTAAAAATAAAGTTCATAACACATATAATTCTTGAGCGACAGATGCTAACAAATCCACAAAATCTGTGTGCCGCTACACGCTCCTCTGGTCACAACACGGCCTGTCGGAACATTCTACAGCGCTTAACATGGTTTAATGTACCTAAACAACGATTATCACCAAATTTCTCATGGCCATCTCTTGTCATGAACACTTGAACCTGTCAAAAAAATTAAACCGAAATCCAACAATTATAGTTATCTCACATTAACGTTTTCTTCTTCATTGGCGCTTATGGCGAGGAAAAAGCTAAACATGGTTTAATGTACCTAAACAATAATCAATGATCACCACATGTTTCTCTTATATTGCACCTCATAAAAACTGACAACTGTCAAAAAACTGAAATTTGGTGATGATAGTTACAAATAAGCTCTAATGAAGCAGAATCGCTTAATGTCAGATAACGCTCATAGTAATTGGACTTTGGGTTAGTTTTTTTTTTTTTTTTACAGTTTTCAGTGGTTATGAGAAGCAATATGAGAGAGAAATTCGGTGATCATTGTTTAGGTAGGGCCTACATTAAACCAGGTTTTTATTCATTTACATTAGTAAGATACAGGACAGCGTCTTTCAAAACATGACCTGTGCGAAAGAGAAAACAGAAAGGAATGCGTCTCTGTCATGGATGTATTAAGAGAACTGGATACAGTGTTTGGCGGGAAGCCCCGTACATTCCCCATACATGAGAATGCGCAAAAGCGCCTTAAGCAATAATGGAGCTCGGATCTTCCGTAACGATGGGCATGCGCTCTAGCAACAGTTTGTGTTGTCATAGCAACATACTTGTTCATAAGCTTCTCTCTCGTGTCTGTTACAAGTAGCTGTAGTTTGTTGGTGTACATGGCGAACTCATGAACTTGTCATTTCATTGTCTAAAGTATTCAGTAACATTGTGTTTTCATTGTAGCTAATCATTATGCCGTGTTACCAGCTAGCTACAAGCTAGCGCTAGCTACTAAACTTCCCATAATACATACATGGCTTCATATCTCATCCACGTAACAGGCTTTACAGCATACAACCCTACTATGTCTGTAGTAACCTTATGTAGGCATATAGCTATGTTAGCTGTGTTACCGTTCTCTTAATACATCCATGCTAGCTACCGCTGATGTTAGCTTCTAGCCGATAGCCCCGGCAGTTTGGGAAATGCTAATGACGTCACATCCACATAACAAGCTTTACAGCATACATCCATCCATCCATACATCCCTTAGATGTATCATAAGATAATACCATGGATGTATTAATAGAACACATGGTGAATTACAACCATTAGCTATATCCATTACAGCTACAGAACCGTCATATGAGCGTGCTCACCAGAGCTGAGCGACATGGGCCGGCGCAGTCCTGCTTGCGTCCATTATGCACGTTTATCATGCCTAGTTTAATAACTCTGGATTCGGCTACTAGTGAATGTTAAAATATTAAACATGACGTTTTAAACAAGGACCCTTTAAGTGTTCGGCTAGTGAGTTGATAGTTGGTAAGTTGAATTATCCGCTGAAATATAGAAGTTTCTTTTGCCATGCAATGTCTATGTGAAAAGTCTTTCTGGGACATGGGGTGCAGCCACTGTTATCCGCTAAGCCCATGGTGGCTTTCACTGTTCCTGGGGGCTTGGTCTCTGTCCCCAGCACATTTCAAACCAAACTGAGACAAACTCTGTACAGTACAGTGCGTGCAGTTCCTGCCTTCCTGCCCACTGTTCCACTGTGGCAGGACAACACATTGAGTGTGGTGTCTTCTCTATGGATCCTGCTGTGTGTCTGGCCTCTTCAGTAGCCCACTCATCTGTCCCAGCAGCAGCAGAATGACTGAGGCTGTTGTGCCTCGGCTGCACATGTGACAGCTCAGTGTAGCTGAATGACTTTCCCCCCGCCTCGGTGCCATTATGTTTTATTGGAACAAGGCTGCTGATGAAAAGAGAGAGTCAGCTATCCCTCCGGTGCAATGGGAGGCCTGCTGCTGGGAGCCCGTCGCCATGACTGCATCGAGAGAGCGGATGAGAGGAAGGAGGCCACAGAGTGGAGAAATCCAAAATCTCAAATCACCCTTTCAGTCACTATGACCAGTACTACAGTCAGAAATGTTGTCGGTGGTTGTTGCTTAGGCGGCTGCCTTAACTCCAAAGTGCTGCGGGAAACCCTGCTATAGACAGCTGACGTAAACACACACGCCACTTTGCGTGTTATCGCCAATTGAAATCGATGGTTAAGTTTAGGAAACGTGACGTGGAAAAGGAGAACCGGGTGCCTTTAGTAAAAGAAAGAAAGCAACGGTTGAGTTTAGGATACGTGACATGCAGTGCACGATCCCCAGTCTCCTGGGTGTAAGTCCTCCGTTTTACCCATCAACCACCCCGACCAACCATCTTCTCCCTTTCATACTACTCGCTATGGTGTAAATTCACACGCTATTGCAAGGTAATGTAAGTCAATGGAGGCCAAACGGCGTTGATAAACACTCTTAAAAGCAAGTATGCGTCTTCATAAAACACCAATAATGGCATACGAATTGCCATGTCATACATACGCCATTTCATGAGATCAGTCTGCTAGATGGAAGGCCATGGGCCAAAAATAAATGCTATAAATCTTGTAAATCTTTGTGGATGCACACTAGCATATGTGAATTTCATAGGAAAGTTTACCAGCACTGTGTTTTACACTGGCGTAAATCTCAGATACAGTACTTTTTCAGCTGCACAAAATGCACGTTTTGTTGCCATTACCGAAAGATTTTACAGCACTTTCAAATTAAAGTGCCCATATTATAAAAAAATCTTTTTCTGGGATTTGGGATGTTATTTTGTGTCTCTGGTGCTTCCACACACATACAAACATGGAAAAAAACTATCCATGCTGTTTTGAGTGAGATACAGGTTTCTGAATGTCCTCTGCCTTCAGTCTCCGGGTGAGCTGTTCAGAATCTGCACGGCTTTCTACGTCACTAGCCGAGACGAGGTGGCTAACCGTAGCGCATGCTAGCGCTAGCATGCTAGCGCTAGCATGCTAGCTTGTTCTCAATGGCAAAATTGCTACAACACACACTAGTTCACCATAATCCTGATCCTAATCTTGCCTTGTAATGACCAGTGTTGCCAGATCTTGCGAGACAAATAAGCAACCAGGCCTGTGAAAACAAGCCCAAAACAAGCGACTTTTTCTACGGAGCCCCCCTAAGATCCTTGAAAATAAAAATAAACTGTGTGCACGGTTTTACAATCCATGTGGACATATTGGTAAACTGCACACACGTTAGGTTTATTTTCTCTCCCTGCACTTCAGGACAATGACCATAGGAGGGAGTTAAACCGCCTTTTAACATTATTTAACATTAGAAAACTGATGGGATATCAAATACACACTTTCACTTCACAGTGATTTTGAGTTGTTCCCCACGACAAGTTGAATCCATTCTTTTACTCCTTTCTCTTTCTCCCAGTCTTTGTTATATTTCTTCCCGTATTTCACCCACTTTATCCCGGGCATTTATTCCTCCAAAAACTCTCCTACAGTCCAGTCACCATCAGTCGCTACTCGCGCATTTTCCTAACCAGAAAAAAACAGATTGCCCTGCTCTGCCTCTGATTGGCTAGTACTCGTTGCCATCTGGGTCAAAGCCAATTAGAAGTAGGAAGTGGGCGGGAAATAACTCTGTTGTCTCCAGTGACAACGTTTAAATAACATATAGAAAATATCTGCTTGACAACTTATTATGGAGCTGGGAACAAGCCCAAATAAGCAACTACACTTTAGTAACAAGCCCAAGAAAACCGCAACCCGCGACTACCAATATTTGTAAGCGACTTTACAAAAACACAAGCCCAAAGTCGCTTAGAATAAGCGGACTTGGCAACACTGGTAATGACCAGAGTTGGAGAAAGAGTTATCTAGCTGATCTTACCTAGCTACTGAGCATGTGCAACTCCCAAGAAAGATGGTATAGAAGTGAGATGCTCACTCTGTAGCTAAAAGAGAGACCTGAACACACAGGGTGAAAACAGGATCTGCAGCAGTGTGCAGTACAACAAAAACATTTTTGAAAATGAAACCATGTAAACCTACTCTGGTACAACCTCAAAATACAATTATGAACCTGAAAATGAGCATAATATGGGTGCTTTAAGGGGAGGATAAGCATGAAGATGTCAAATGCCATGGCGGGAAAAAACAACATTCTGACCTACTCAATTGAGTTCTCAAGATGAGTGTGCACAGTTGTATGATGATGCCATTCGTAAATATGAGAAAATAACAGCACAGACTTAACTAAAAAAAATAAAGGAGGTCTCTTCTCATCCTGTTGTCTTATTTGTCTCTATTTCTCTATGTCTCATTTCCTCTGCCTCTTCATACAGTATGTCTGTTTGTTTTTTTTCCGGTGAGACAGAGAGACCATAGCCGTCACCACACAACCCACACATCACACTATCTACATCCAAATTTCTGCCATTTAGCTGTTACACTGGGGGATTTGATATTATAGAAGTTTTATTAAGATCATTAAGATTTTCATTGTTGTTTCCCATCATGACCTGCTTCGCACATGCGTGATCTTGTGATTATGAAATCAGTTCCTTTTGATCAGATGAACAGTTTACTCTGTGGAGACCTAATTCAACCAATAACAGGAAATGATCATGTAAAAGACCCCCCACATACACAAACCATCAGCAGCAGCAGCAGTAGCGCTTTCCATGTGGGTGTCTGCTGTTGCAGAGCAAATAGTTGCATCACATCACTGAAGCCCGTGTGCACTCGTAGCGCCATTAGCGCTCTGCTCCAGCAGCCGGCGAAGCCACCGAGACAGATTAAATTAGATTAGCGGGGTTGAGCTATAAAGTCAAATCAGCAGCTAATGGGTTCGGACATATTTAGAAGCAGTGACAGCGCGTCTTCTGTAAATAAAGGGCAGTTAGGAGGCGCCATGCTGTTAAGCCCTGACACCTCCCGCGACTCAATGACTCTATTGTGTCATGGAAGCCACTGTCAGTTTACCCACGACTGGTGGAGATTTATCTTGTGAATAAAGGTTGCCTTGTATAGTCTCAGAAATGTCCTTTATGGTTTAGTTACGTTATTCTGTTAGTGAAGACTCACTCAATGAGAAAAAACTTTTCACTTGTTTTAATTTCAAAATGGGATTGTTTGTTTTTTTTCCCCCGAATAAGATCAGATAGAGTAGAGGTGGAAACGGACTGTAATTGAACATTCATTTGACAGCTGTTTTTAAAGCTTTATAGTGTAACTTTTTGATGTTAATGAACGTCCGTTACATTTAAGCCAAAGTACAGATGGTCCAATATCATTCTTTGCTTCCCGATACCAATTCTGATACCTGAACTTGTGTATCGGCTGATACCGAGTACTGATCTGATACCAGTGTGTCATATATTTTATTATGTTTTAACAGCTGTATGTGACAACCAGTAGTGAACCGGGACTCTTCTTCCTTTTCTTGTGAATCTTCTTCATAGCAACTGCAGAGGCAGCCAAACCTGATAGGTTGGCAATCAATTTAATCCTTCACACACACACACACACACACACACACACACACAAACACACAGACAGGTTCAAAGGGTTTATTTCATTGTTGTGTGAATTACAACTGGTGACTTATTAAGTATTATTGTTTTGGAATATCTATCTAGACCCGATCTGAGGGCCTAGAGGGCCCTGGCAATTCACATTGTGAACATACATGGAAATATATCCATGTCATTATTATATAACTCATATGTCGATTAGGCCTGCACGATTTGTGGTAAAATATGAATCACGAATTTTTAGCTCAGAATTGATATCACGATTCTCTGCCACGATTTTTTTTTACCATTACAAAACAAAACAAATTGGCAGTACCAAGCATAGATTTATTTTTGGCGCCTATAGCACATCGCTCATCACCACAAGCCTGTAAACACAGAGGCTCCAATGGAGAGAAGGGAGAGCATCGCAGAGCTGTAACACCTAGTTTATACTGTCTATGTTTAAAACTCTCAGAAGAAAGTAGTAGTGTTTGTGATGCAGTCGGCTTGTAAAATTAAATGAGAATCAAAGTCATTAAAAAATGAAATCGTAATTTTATAACAATTAATCGTGCATGCCTAATGTCAATCAATGACCATTGTCCTAAAGCATTCGTTTACAAGAAAGTTTACAAGACCCATTTTCGCAAAAAAGTGTGAATGACGGCCGCTGGCACATACAGTTGATATTCATGTTTTATGGAATGGGACAATGAATAATTGAGCGTCTCTGTGTCCCTGCAGGGCCTCGGTTTTGGTGGCGTGCAAAGCAATGTGGAGGAAATAAAAAATCCTGATACGCTGAAAACAAGAGGTATGACTCTTCACACTCCGCTGGACTCACTCACACTCACACCCATTTCACACACTCACACCCATTTGTGACCTCACACAAACGCTCTTATCCATGAATTCAGGCGTGTTTACTTGCATGCGCATACAATGCAGAGTTACAGTAACCTCCTGTAGATACTGACAGCAGATGGACTGCAAAACACGCTCATTCTGGATTATATTCCTCGTCTTTTAGTGCATGTGTGTCATAAGGATAGCAGAGCACACACACACATGCATAAAATCATGCACAGATACCCACCATCTGGCCACTAGCTGAGAATTATTTCCATGGCAACCTGCTGTCCCAAGTGCATACACACACCTGTGTGCAAGTGCGTGCAGGGAGTGTACAAATCCACTTTTGCTAGTTTGATGGCGGAAAAAAGGGTCCGTACTCCGGGTGCATGGTTCAACAGGGTTATATTTAGTGTCTTCATTCATACAGTAGGTGTATTTGGTAGTGGTGGCCTAATGAAGCTTCATGAGCCAGTGTCTTAATTTTCTGAGCCCACTAGATGGCGCTCTTGGTTTTACTAGAAAAATTAGTATAAAAAAATGTATCGTTTGGGAAATGGTGTCGTACCAGTATCAAATATTTTCAAAGATACCCAGCAGTACCTGTGGTGCATGAGCATGGACTTTGTCTACTGGGCAGAATTAGTACAGTTCCCTCATAAAAAGAAACTACAGAAAAGGCATCTTATGTACCTGTTGTGTCCCTGGAGACGGATGCTGGTTGTTGTTTCAGGTTGTCCTACAGGGCAACAGATGCCACCAGCTTAAAGCTAAAGTGTTGCATTCCTCTATATTTTTATACAGCTGACCCGACTGTGTATATCTGCTGCATGCCATCTTTAATCAGCAGTAAGCAGCAGCAGTAAGGTCGGCCCGTTGAACTCTGCAGAGGTTAATGTGAGCTCCGTTCCACTGTGTGATTTCTCATATGATCAGTGTGGGGTTTTGTTCTCATCCCATGCAACATTTTGCAGCAGATGACAGATGTGACTGTTATTTCCTAATCCGGGTGTTAGCCTGGGTAACACGATGGCACTGATGTTAGAGTCATTAACAGGGTTTTTCCTCTCTTTATTTTGAGGGGGTGGGGGGGTGACTATGCAAAGCAGTAGGCATGACCGGTCCACGTACAGTGCATGAGTCTGTGTTACCGTATTTGACAGAAATCTGTGCAGTTACCTGTTACTTCTGACAATTTGATGAACAAAAATGCATATTGTGCTTGAGTAAATAAAGCCCCAATTAACAAAACTGGTGAAAAAAAATAATATTAATATTTGAGAGAGTCTTGTAGAGCCTGACTCTGGAGATAGAACTGAGATTAGCGCTTATATTCAAGTTCATGTTCTGCTTGTTTAACGGTTGTTTGGTAAATTGCTCTTATTTAGAGAGAATTTGAATTGCTATTTTTATTCTCTATTCTTGTGATTTTGGTGCTGTCGGTTTTCCTTTCGGGCTAGCTGGAACCTCTTTGCAGGAAAAACGCTGATCAACAGCTTGCAGCAGTGTGTGCTTTGCCTCCTCAACTCAGATTCACAGCTGGAGTTGTACAAATGTTGTAAAATGAGCACAACGTTGCATCAAAAGATTTGTGCCCATACATTGAGATGGCTGTGATAAATAGGCGGGAGTTTGGGATTGAAATAAAGCAGTAAAAGTCAAGCACGCTTCATGTGATGGAGTGTAGGGAGTATAATGCACTTTTATCCTGCCTCTGACCTGCGTTCAGTCCTCCAATCATTCCAAGAAGTTCACATTTTTAGTATCTTTCTGATTTATCCATCTGAAGTTTGAGATGCCTTAGTTGCCGATGGTCAATAATACAAACGTCAATATTTCAGTATTGCTGCATCATTATTACACAAGACTCCAACTTATTATTGTATAAATATTTGATACGTTCCATTAGCATTTTCATATTCATATTCAACTTTAATCTGCGGCTCTCACTAAGACACTTTATGTTCCTTCATTTGTCACCCATCTGTCAGCCAGCAGCGTGGCCCCGTCATATTTAAGTTGTGAAGTTCAATCCAAGTCAAAAACTTTCTGTTTGACACAACAGCCATTTCAGATTCATAATTTAGTTTATAATTTATACTCTTTATGATCCAATTCAATTTACACTCTGTTATTACACACTACACACAGGCCATGCTGAGGTCCTATACATGCACTAATGGAGAGAGGTCAGAGTGGGGGGGCTGCCACTGCTGGTCCAGCGCCCTGAGCGGTTTTGGGGGGTTCAGTGCCTTGCTCAAGAGCACTTTGGCAGTGCCAAACTCAGACCGACCGAATGAAGGAGCCGTCTACCGGAAAGACAACTCAGGTTGCCGTGGTTGACAATGCCCGAAGGTGGGAGGAGGAGGGTTGCACGTTTGCCTGAAAACACAGCTGATAGCAAGGAGAGGAGACATTTAAAGCAGTATGTTATGCTGCGATTGGATTATGAAGTTTGTGGCAAATTCTGGTTGGTTTACTGAAAAGTGAACAGCCTAATAGTTTAGGAAGAGATGATGGTGATTGAAGTTTATGTAGAAGTCTTCCTAAAGGAATATGCGCTGACCGTATTTAGTTAGCTTTACTTGTTCTGCAACCTATCTTGAAGTGAAAGAGAAGCCCATGGCTGGCCTAGTCAGAGGCATTTCAGTCTGTAGCTTCCTCTTCTTGAGTGTAAGCTTCCAGCAATCCAAAACCCAGCAAAGCAGACACATTGTGAAAACCCAGCCAAGCAACCGATAAACAGCTATAAATGAAGAGGAGGGTTTTGTGGTAGAATTCCTCAATTTGTTAGTGGAAACGAGCCAATCAAGGGATTCTTCCAGGAAACCAGACTATCCAACATTCGTAGCGAGTGTCTTCGTTATGCGGGCTCAGTCATCGCTACGCTAAGAGCTCCTTTTTTTATGAGTGCTCCAGTTCCCCAGGGTGCTCCCGCATGGCTCCCTGCTCAGAGACGGAGCAAGTAAAGCGGGCTTTGCGGAGTTTTGGATGTGACTCAGCTCTTTTTTCCTGAGGTGACGGTGTCATCGAAGAAATGCAACAGTACACGGCAGGCGTCAGAAGAAGCTCTGCAGATCTGCAATGGTAGCACATCAACAGCAGCCTTAGCGTGGGAACGTGGAGCACACATACCTGGGTACATCCCTCCATCTGTGTGCGTGTGTTTGTGCTTCTGCGGGTGGGCGGTATTGTAGGACGGTGAGAAACAGAAAGTGAGTCACCGATTCCAATCATGTTTTTATGCTTCCACTTCTTTCTGCCTCTCTCCTAAACAGCACAGTGGTAATTATCCTTGCATCATCCAAGACATTGATATTCATCGCTAGAATCATTTGCAGCCATGAGACAAACACATACTTGTGTTTGCCTTTTTTTCTCCTCGCACCTCCAAAGCTGACTGTTAGCCCTCTCCTCCTCCCAGCATGGTACCACCAGGGTAATGACGGTGCCAGTGTGGGCTGAGCAACTTTTCACTTAAATGTCAGCGTCGCCTTCAGACGGCGGCGCCATTGTGGTTCTCAGTTTGCCTGATGATAAGGAAACTCAGTGGGCAGGAGTGGTCCCACTAATGAACCTAGTTAAACTTTACTCCATAATATTGACACATCTGGTGGTATTTTTTGTCCGCATGCCTTTCCTACCCCTAATTACTGTAAAGTGAAGTGCAGTCTACAGTCTGTTGGCTCTCTATGTGTGTTACTGAGTCTTAAAGGTCCCATGACATGGTGCTCTTTGGATGCTTTTATATAGACCTTAGTGTTCCCCTAATACCATATCTGACCCAAAATTCAGCCTTGGTGCAGAAATACAGCCACTAGAGACAGTCCCATAATGAGCTTTCCTTAGTATGTGCCATTTCTAAGTCTGTAGCTTTTGAGGAGGGGGGGGGGCAAGGTGGAGGCTGGGGGTGTGGCTTTGACAAACTGCCACGTTGCTCATTTGAAAGCCATGAAGGTCTCTCTCTCATGGGTGGGCCAAATTCTCTCGGTGGACAAAGCAGAGAAAGGGGAGGTAACATTGCCCCTTATGACCTCATAAGAGGCAAGATTCTACATTGGCCCATCTGAGCTTTCATTGTCTCAAAGGCAGAGCAGGATACCCAGGGCTCAGTTTATACTTATAACCATTTCTAGCCACTGGGGGGACATAGACAGACTGGGGGAACCCATATTAATGTTAAAAAACCTCATAAAGTGACATTTTCATGCCATGGGACCTTTAAGCTACGTTCAGACCAAAAGATACGAGCGAGACGGATCAACTGTGCTTTGTCGTTTGGCAAACACTCAGCTGTTCCGCAAACTCCAGGGCAGTTTAGGCCTTGTGTTTTGTGTTTTAAAACTTTCTCGTGACAGCAACATTGGATGTATTAAGAGAACAGGCAGCAATAGAGGCAGTGATGTTCCCTGGTTACTGTACAAAACGCACCCGAATCACACCAACCAGTCTGATCCCAGGTTACACAACTGGCCACCGCAGCCTGACGCAGGGTTGAATTTCTCCAAAAGTGGAGTTGGTCTTAACTTTTTGCCACCTGCAATTCTTGCATGTCCCCACTGCAGTAAACCCCGCCGCAGCCTAAACACACTACCCCCATTCAAAATATACGGAAAGACCTGTGTGGATGCCCACTTAAAGAGGCCTCTTGAAGCCTGATAATAGAACAGCTCCCCAGTCTTTGTTTGGCGATTTAATGGCTATTAAGTATTTAGATTATAGCAGGGGTTTTCAAAGTGTGAGGCGCGCCTCCCCGGGGGGGCGCTAGAGCACTTTAGGGGAGGCGCGGTGCGAGGGAAAAAATAAACCGGAGAAGAAGCTATCTGCTTGCGGTAAAGAATGGACAAATTTTTAGTTAAAAAAGGCAGGGAGACAAGCTCTGGCGTAAATAGAAAAAAGAGGAAGTATGACCACGACTACTTAAAGTTTGGATTTTCCTGGACTGCTCCCGATGATGCTCCAAGGCCGCAATGTGTAATCTGTAAGGAGGTTCTGGCTAATGATAGCATGAGACCCTGTAAGCTCCGGCGCCACATTGAAACAAAGCACCCAAGTTTAGTTACCAAGCCGCGGGAGTTTTTGAGAGGAAGCTGAAGGAGCTGTGCACACAGAAAAAACAATAGAGACGTTCAGTACTGTTAACGCTAAGGCAACCGAAGCATCTTATCGGGTGGCCTTACGCATTGCAAAGACGGGAAACCCCACAACATCGGTGAAACTTTACTTCTTCCTGCTGCTAAGGACATGTGTTCAGTAATGATGGGAGAAGCTGCTGCTGCCAAACTGAATGTCATCCAGTTGTCTGACAACACCATCCAACGCCGAATCTCAGATATGGGCGCAGATGTGCGGCAACAGGTAGTGGACAGTGTTCGTGAAAGCCCCTCTTTCTCCCTTCAGCTGGACGAGTCGACTGATGTTGCCAATTGTGCTCAATTAATGGTGTACGTGCGTTTTGTTAAAGAGCTAAATGTGCATGAGGAGTTTTTCTTTTGTCACCCTCTGCCCTCGCGCACTACAGCAGACGAAATCTTCAAGGTTTTGAATGATTTCATGCGGGAAAATAATGTGGACTGGGGCCGCTGCTGTGGAATATGCACTGATGGGGCAAGGGCAATGACAGGCCGGCACAGTGGTCTGGTAAAAGGTGCAAGAGGTCGCCCCAGCTGCTATTTGGACGCACTGCATAATCCACCGCCAGGCCTTGGCAACTAAGAGGATGCCCCAAGAGCTGCACACTGTGCTGGACGAGGCAGTAAAAATTGTTAACCTTATAAAGTCGCGCGCCATGAATGCCCGTGTTTTCTCCATCCTCTGCAAGGAGATGGGTGCGCACTTTAAACAGCTGCTTCTGCACTCGGAGGTCCGGTGGCTTTCCCGAGGAAAGGTACTCACGCGCCTTTGTGATCTCCGTGAGGAAGTCCTTCTTTCCTCGCTGAAATCAACTCTCCACTGGTAAAACACATGGAGGACATGAAGTGGGTTGCAAAGCTTGCCTATCTTTCGGATGTCTTCGAAAGGATAAACACACTGAACATCTGTCTGCAGGGCAAAGAGTGCAACGTCTTTTACGCACACGATCAACTCTGTGGATTTAGGAAAAAGTTGGAACTGTGGGGTGCGCGTGTGGAGCGGGGATCAGTGGAAATGTTTCCCACGTTAGAGGATGTTTTGGCCAGAGCGGAGCTGAAGGTGGAGTTTTTACAGCAGGTGGTCTGCGCGCATTTGGAGGGAATGCGCGAGCAGTTTGGAGAGTATTTTGGAGAGGAGACAATGGCAAACCAGTGGGTGAGAAACCCATTTTCCTTCCCGTGACACTCAAAGATGGACTTTCAGCAGGAGAGGAAGAGGCTCTGGCTGAGCTGAGCTGTGACATGGACTTGAAACAGAGGATGAGTGACGTGTCACTTGCGCACTTTTGGCTGTCAGTAGGGACTGAATTTCCACAGCTCTCCACGAAGGCAGTGAACGTGCTCATCCCCTTCACTTCAACCTATCTTTGCGAATGTGGGTTTTCCGCACTCGCAAAGATAAAAAGCAAATACCGGTCAAGGCTGCTGGTTGAAGATGATCTGCGGTTATACCTCTCATCAGTGCAACCCCGCATTACCCAGATTTCCGCATCAAAAGCACAAGCACATTGTTCCCACTAAAACTAAGAGCTCCACGATTTTGCAACTGTTTAGGTTTTTGATTTATTTGTTTAATTTCAAGGAAATGTGCAACATTTACAGATATGTTCCAAATATCTGATCAAAATGTTTTTGTTAAGATATGAAAACACTGTTGGTATGTAACGTTTGTTTGAGAAAACGGTTGAAAAATGAGTTTTGGGTTGCTCTTATTAGAAAAATGAAAAAAGTGCGTATTTGCCATACAAAGGCCCTGATAAAATAATTAAAATGGGAGGAAATGTTTTAAAATGTTCATGTGTTGAATTTAATTCAGATAAAATGTCATTTTAAAAGATGAGATGGTTCTAAAATAAAAGCAATTAGAAGGTGTTTCGGAGTGGCATTTGTTTGTGTGTGGGTTGATTATTGGGGAGGGGGGGCACAGCAGGCATTGTGCTCCTTGGAGGGGGGCTCACCCTTTCATACTTTGAAAACCCCTGGATTATAGAGTTGGTCATCTCTTTCATTTGAACAACTCTGATTCCAATTCTGATTCTTCCTTTTGATTTTGGTTCTTATCCATGCTCGATTTCCATTCTTTGAGGGGTGGAGTTGAAATAGGTCACACGCATAGAAATGAAATGGATCAAAAGGCCATTGATCTCGTTCCCGTGGTCATTTGATTGGTACTCAACAAAATGGTGATTGTTGTTATTTGTCATAGTGACAATACGCGTCAGTGGGTCTGTAAACTCCGACGCAGCTCGCTAGGAGGAGAGCCGCCCGACGCAGCTCAGGAGATGTTCTCAGCATTGTAGGGAGGGAGGAGGAGGTACAGTTAGACCCAGCGGCAGGGGGTCAGCGGACTGCCTACGTTAGACCCAGCCTGGTGTTCAGCTCATTCTCTGTAAGCGATGCAGCATAAAAGAACGGCGGAGCCAGCAAGCCGGTGTCAGTTGGCTAACTTTACCCCTTCGCCACATCGTTGATAGAAAAGAGCCCAAAACAGATGTCACTCGTGGCGATAGCAGTGTGCTTTGTGTGGATGAAGCATGAAGTTAATATGACTCATGTAGCGAAGGGCTCTCTGCCCCGTAACGTTACTCCTCCGCTGCTTGTATATCTGTTACTGCAAAACCTCAGCTCCGCGACTTGTCGGAAGTCGGCTTATCATCGGAAGTTTATTGGTTACCATGGCAATGGCACACATAAAAATGTTGCTACATTCTGCTACATTGATTTGAATGAAAATGGCCTCTCTATCCATTTTATTTCTATGCTTACACGCTCATATCACAGATTGTGAATAAGAAGAACATTTTATCTTGATTTATTGGTGATGTACACATTTACCAGGCTTTTTCAACGTTAAATAAACCCACACTTTCAAGTGGAGGTCACTGTCTTCCATGGCTGCAACACAACAAGCGTGTAAATGTACGGC
Source organism: Percina caprodes (assembly GCA_013375575.1). Classification (NCBI taxonomy): domain Eukaryota; kingdom Metazoa; phylum Chordata; class Actinopteri; order Perciformes; family Percidae; genus Percina; species Percina caprodes. The sequence goes on along the minus strand of JABXJD010002198.1, from coordinate 33,293 downwards.
GGCCACTACGGAAAGCAAAACTTTCTTACTTTCATACTATTCGCTGCAGCGTAAATTCACACGCTATTGCAAGGTAATGTAAGTCAATGGAGGCCAAATGGGGTTGATAACTATGCTAGAGAGCGAGCATGCGTCTTGATAACACGCCAATAATGGCATATTAATTGGCTTGTCATACATACGCCATTTCATGAGATCAGTCTGAGATTCTAAACCAAAAAACGATTCCAATAAAAAAGGTACAACTGGTCCTTGATGCCCGATCCTACCAGCTTATATAAAAAAAAGAGCTGTCTTGACCATCAGATCAACTCATGTCAGAGCACCTTTCTCTCACCTCATCATCACTACATCGCGGAGGAGCGAATTAGCCACAGCAGAAACAGCACTCAGCCCCCGCTGAGAGACGTCAGCCGTGGGAATCATCAAAGTGCCAGCATGCTGCGCTGGATCCTGAGCTCCTCAGTCAACAGTGCACACCCAGACATCACTCTCCTGCCAGCGATGACAGCAGCACTGCTCCGGGGTTGCATATTCATCAGCCATATACAGTGGAATGTGTGGCTGATAAATCTAAATATCATTATTATTATCATGTAGATACACATTTGAAGGAAAACCTACCATTTAAGTAATGTAGAATGATTCCAAAAAAGGAAAGACTGGCCAATGAGTTATTTTCTTTGACACTGTGCAAATGGTTGTCATTAACAATACACAAAGTGTATTAATAAGATGTCGGACTAAGCCTCCAGAACAGCTTTTTTTTTTTTTAAATAATTAATAATTTTTACTTTGTATTGATCGCCGGTGGGGAAATTATACTTTACACTCTGTTTTGTTATGTATCTGTTTTGTAATCACTATACACAGGCCTGAAATACACATACATGCTCAGGACTTATTCATGCACAAATTGAGAGATGTCTCAGGGGTGGGCTCCAGTGTTGGACAGGTGCCTTGAGAGGTTGGGTGCTTTGCTCAAGAGCACCTGGCAGTGCCCAGGAGGTGAAGTGGCATCTCCCAGCTACCAGTCCACACTCCGTACTTTTGGACTTGAACCAGCAACTCTCCCGTTTCCAATCCAACTCCCTATGGACTGAGCTACTGCCACCCCAGCGGCATAGATTCTCCAATGTGTGGAACATGAGCTGAAACAATTTGTTTTTTGATTAATCCACAGAAAATGAATCATTTATTATTATTATTATTATTATTATTATTATTATTATTATTATTATTTGAGCTTCTATTCCGGTTTCAGATGGGACTATCTGCTGGTTTCCGCTGATATGTTTGGATTTGGAACTGTTACCTTTGGGTTCTTTTAAACTGTGATGGACATTTGACACTATTCTGACATTTTACTGTACACAGCCAATAATGAACCAATTAATCAAGAAAATAATCTGCATGATGGAAATTACCCAGAACTATTTGCTGAGCTTTTGCTACTTGCATAAAAATGTTTAAGTTCTAAAGGTTTTTCTTTTCATTTGTCACCCATCTGTAATTCAAGTTTAGTTAGCATTTTTCCTACATTTACCATAATGCTGTTACCAAAGATAACACAAGGACCTGTTACGTTCAGTTGGTTATACATGTCAGTAATGATGGGCAGAGGGCACATGTCATGGTTGAAAACTGGGTAGGTTTGCTTCTTCTCTGACAAATTATTCCATGCATGACTGTAGAACAATGTGCTCGAAATATCCCAAGATAAAAATATACACCCAAGCAGCAATGGGCCCAAAAATGCAGGGTTGTTTGCCAATAGTTTTTTTTTTGGGTGGCTTTTTCTTCAGTAGACGGGTCGGGTTTACACAGCCAGAATTATGCGTTAAGGTTGGAATTTGTGTTCGTTGCAGTCCCCTGCTCTCTCTTAAATGTTGCTTTCAAACACTGCAGTAGAAGTAGAGGACGTGGAGAGGAATAAGAGCAAGAAGAGGTGGGATGATTGAGCACCTTCTCCGAGTGGTTTAAATCTGCACCTCTACAGAAAGTTCTTTTGGTGTTTCATTTTTTCTTCCATCCCACATCCCTCCATCTTACGTTAGAAAAATGAGTCCAGAATGGGCGTAGTAAAGTCGGGCTGGAGGGGTTCGACCACAACATTTTAATGATCTCGCACTTAACCGCCTCGTCTGCCTACTGTTGCTTGTAATAGAGGTAAGCTGGGTGGGTGGAGGCCGCGTGCAGAAGGCTGAGTTTGGCTCAGAGAGGATCCGGGATATTTATGCAGCATGTTTGTACTGATTTGTCTTGTTTGTTTGACTGGGAAAATAACATGGTTTAAAGTTTATGAGCTGTCTCTCTCTGTTCAGCACCAACAGCTGGCTTGATGCTAGCTGCAGAGTGCTTTTCTACTGCTTACAGGATGTGTGTGTGTGTGTGTGTGTGTGTGTGTGTGTGTGTGTGTGTGTGTGTGTGTGTGTGTGTGTGTGTGTGTGGTTGTTTGTGAGCGAGAGAGCCTACTGTGCAAATCCTACAGCCCCATAACCTCATCCTGTTTTACTAACTCTCCGACTTGCTGAAGATCCCATAGCTAACATAGCAAAAAATGCATCTTTACAGAATGGGGAGACTAGGTGAGATTCCTGTTCCTGTGCATGCAGATTAAGTGTCAACGCCACCATATGGCCTGGGAGAAGAGAATGAACACAGATTTTGAATGGCCAGTTTGAAAAAGCAGGGGTTGGGGTATCAAATGACTGGAACAACAGCAGCTGTAGCTCCTCAGTGACACGCTTTAGACTTACCGCCCAGCCTGCTGAGATATGTGACAGGTATATTGTCACCAGAGCTGCAAGAGGCTTTGGGTGTTCCAGTCCTTCTAATGGCTTTCCACTCTGATGAGCTTATTATGGACACGGATGCACAGAGGCTAACAATGGAGTCTTTCCCTTGGCTGTGGCGGGGCTGAAAACCTTGCACAGAAACATTTCTGGTTTGCAAATGAGCCTGATCTTAACCCACCCAGGCAAGATGACTCTTGAATGCCAGAAACGCCATACATCCCATTGAGGTCACTACACAGAGTTTTACTTATGTAAACTCGCCATGTGGACTGGACTTTGATCACTCAGAGGTCTGTGTTCCTGCTTTGTCATTATGTAGTATTCACCAATTTAATGACTGAATGCTGTCAAGTGCTCAATGCTGTTAAATGGTGCCAGCACCAAGGCTAAAAAGAGAGCACTTTTGATGTTGCGCTATAGCTTCCTCTGCTCGGGGCAGTCTGGCTTGTCAATAATCAGCCGCAGTTTCCATCAGCGCTCCACATGTTGGAGGTTTAGCTGTGAGGTGGTTTTAATTATAATGGGGGGGATAAAGGGTAGGGAGAAGGGGGTGTTGCGGCGGTTGGGCTGCCCATATGCTAGCCTCGGGTCCCCAGGGACTAAGCCAGCAGCTTAATGAGCAGCCCCTCAGGAATTAGTGCTTCTTTAACCTCAGTGTTTTGGCTGCTGGGAGAAGCCTGCTGCTGAGCTGATTTACAGCCACTGATGGGGGCTGCCACCTCATCATGTCTGTAAGCAGACATGTAGACTTCTTTCTAAACTGTTTCAGGATAGCGCTTTAACAGCAATTCGGAAGACTATAGTCTTGCTTTGCCAGACCTCCACAGCGCTGCGGTGGCCAATCCACACAGCATTCTGGGATAGGGGAAAACTGGCTCTGGTTTATTGGCATTTATTTAAACCAATCACAATCTTCTTGGGTGGTGCTAAGCATGACTGTCTCACTGCAAAATAGTCTTGGGAAGGAACATGTTTTGGTGGAACATTTGCCCTTTCAAAAGTAGTTTTAGTCATGCAACAGAAAACTCAGATTGGACAGATAGTCTAGCTAGCTGTCTGGATTTACCCTGCAGAGATCTGAGGAGCAGGTAACCATAGTCCTCAGAAATCCACCAAAGGTTAGAACAAAAAAAAGTGTATACACACAGTGTGTGTGTGTGTGTGTGTATATATATATATATATATATATATATATATATATATATATATATATATATATATATATATATATATATGAGTCTAATAATAAAAGGCTATCTATCTATCTATCTATCTATCTATCTATCTATCTATCTATCTATATATATATATACAGTGAGGAAAATAAGTATTTGAACACCCTGCTAAGTTCTCCCACTTAGAAATCATGGAGGGGTCTGAAATTGTCATCGTAGGTGCATGTCCACTGTGAAAAAAAATATACAGAAATCACAATGTATGCTTTTTTAACTATTTATTTGTATGATACAGCTGCAAATAAGTATTTGAACACCTGTCTATCAGCTAGAATTCGGACCCTCAAAGACCTGTTAGTCTGCCTTCAAAATGTCCACCTCCACTCCATTTATTATCCTAAATTAGATGCACCTGTTTGAGGTTGTTAGCTGCATAAAGACACCTGTGCACCCCATACAATCAGTAAGAATCCAACTACTAACATGGCCAAGACCAAAGAGCTGTCCAAAGACACTAGAGACTAAATTGTCCACCTCCACAAGGCTGGAAAGGGCTACGGGGAAATTGCCAAGCAGCTTGGTGAAAAAAGGTCCACTGTTGGATCAATCATTAGAAAATAGAAGAAGCTAAACATGAACGTCAATCTCCCTCGGACTGGGGCTCCATGCAAGATCTCACCTTGTGGGGTCTCACTGATCCTAAGAAAGGTGAGAAATCAGCCCAGAACTACACGGGAGGAGCTGGTCAATGACCTGAAAAGAGCTGGGACCACCATTACCAAGGTTACTGTTGGTAATACACTAAGACATCATGGTTTGAAATCATGCATGGCACGGAAGGTTCCCCTGCTTAAACCAGCACATGTCAAGGCCCGTCTTAAGTTTGCCAATGACCATTTGGATGATCCAGAGGAGTTATGGGAGAAAGTCATGAAAAAAAAAGCTGCACATATTGTGAAAAAAGAAAATATAGGCAGAAAACTGCACTTTAAAACTTAACTGTAACTTTTTCAGTGATGCCCTTTTATAAGTTCAATTAGTTCAATAAACAATGTTATCATCTGTTTTAAATTCAACAAATAATTAGTTGTAATTTAGCAGAATACTGAAAGCAGCAGAAAGGCAGAACTGAGTAAACTTTAATATCTGTTTATCACAGTAACAAATATATTGTGATTGCGATATTCAACGTTATTACATATTTTCCTCATATCGTGTAGCCATAATATATGCATGCTTTCATTATTGTGTGTAAAGGGAACGGCAGCCATGGAACTACATTAAGACACATACCATATAATCACAACATCTTCGGCAGAGCCACAGCTAAAGTTGGAACTCTGAGCTCCTATCCTCTGTGGCATTTCTGTCAAACTGGGAGGCGGTGTAACAACACGAGGAGTGAAATTCTACAACTACACTGTGTAAAATGTGTGTTCTTGCGGTTAACTTTGCATCTCTTGTGCGCATGTGCACCCATACATAGAAACCATGTTAAAGGTGCTCTAAGTGATGTTGGGTGACGTTACTTGTTGTTAACTTTTAAAGTATTTTAATAAAAAAAACTGTTTTTTACAGTGTGTTCACGGGACAGGCAGCTAGCAGATAGTGAGATGTTTTTTACAGTGTGTTCTGGGGACAGGCAGCCAGCAGATAGTGAGGAGATGTTTTTTTACAGTGTGTTCTGGGGACAGGCAGCTAGCAGATAGTGAGGAGATGTTTTTTACAGTGTGTTCTGGGGACAGGCAGCTAGCAGATAGTGAGGAGATGTTTTTTACAGTGTGTTCTGGGGACAGGCAGCTAGCAGATAGTGAGGAGATGTTTTTACAGTGTGTTCTGGGGACAGGCAGCCAGCAGATAGTGAGGGGATGTTTTTACAGTGTGTTCTGGGGACAGGCAGCCAGCAGATAGTGAGGGGATGTTTTTTACAGTGTGTTCTGGGGACAGGCAGCCAGCAGATAGTGAGGGGATGTTTTTTACAGTGTGTTCTGGGGACAGGCAGCCAGCAGATAGTCAGTAGATGTTTGCTTTATGTGACTAAAAATGCTGTAGCCTAAAACACGCGTGACATCGCTTAGAGCGCCTTCAAGACAAAAGAATGATGAGTCTTAAAGATTATCCCCAGCCGGAACACAATCCTCTTTGGAGTTGCTGAGCGGTGGGGGCGTTTCTGAGTCTCGCTGCTGTCTAGACGGCTGCAGCTGTGTGTGCAGGAACGTGCTGTACTGAGACAGGCAGCTGCACACGCTGGTGTCACAGCTGATTTACACTGTCTCCTTGGAGGCACAGCGCATTGTCATGTCTGAAGTCACACTCACAGGAACCCACATGTATAGTTGTCCTTCCAGAGACATATTTAGGGTCGTGCTGCCAAAGGTGGAGTGGTGTTGCACTGACTGTCTTCCAGATCGCATCCCCTCGGCCCCCGGTTCATCCTCCATCACTCACATAATCTTACATCGTCATGGCTACTGTGTCATTCCCACTCCCCAGGCTCTGCCAACCTATAGTACTCGCTGTGCTCAGGAATGTGGTAGCCTAGCAACGGGGCTGGAGAGCGATCACTGTGTTGGGTCGATGATGGGCGACCATGCCTCGCCTGCTCACAGTGATGTCACCCTCTCCTTCGTGTACTTGAATGCACTTGCTTTTGTTTTGAATATTACCCTCAGTTCTTTACTTAATGCATACAGACGTCAGGTCATCATCAGGTGAAATGTCTCCATTTGTTAGTATCTTATTTATTCAGCACTTTTTTTTAAACGAGTAAAAAGACAAAAATCTTCAAGAAAAGAATGCAAGCCAGCAATAATGAAGAATCAATTCTATTTTATTTATGTCGTCAAATTAGACAGATATAGTAGGTCTAGAGAATAACACATAACAATAAATACGGAAATGTGACTAATTGTGATGTGTGATGATAATTAGAACAGTGGGTGTTGAAGTAGCAATGGGCATCAAGCAGGGCCGCAGCCACGATCCAGGTGCCACCACAATCCAAGAACAGAGAGCGTCAAAGGTGAAGAGCAGGGTTGGGGGGGGTGCATACCGTATGTCCATAATTGCATCCAGCTGGGGACCTTAGTTGCATGCATGCCTCTCTCTCGCTCTTAATCAATCAATCAATGGGGCTTTATGTGGTGGAAAACAGAAGTGGACATTGCCAAAGCAATTGAGCAAACATCAAAACAAAAGTTATTGGGCAAATATGAAAATATAAAAACTTATTTAGCAAAACCATCTCTCTATGTTTCTTCTCTATAGCTCTACTGTCACAGTTCAATAAAAGCAAACTACCACTAAGTACAAATCTATCAAAACCAACTGTGAATGTATCTACTTATAGTCTAAAGCCTGATATTTCTTCTTCTTCTGTGCTATAAAATAAATCACTGAGCCACACTGTTGCACTGTGTGACATCAGAATCACAATCAAAATCAGCTTTATTTGCCAGGTATGGAGGACAATTACGAGGAATTTTGCTTTGGATCGTATTGCTCACAATGTGCTTACAAAACAAACAATATATACACACTATATATACACACTGTAAACACAAACAATATAGACAGGTTGAGGCAGTAGTGCAATAAAGAGTGCAAAGTATGCAGGAGTAAATTAAGATTATGATAGTTATTTGAATTTTAATGGAGTATTGTGCAAAGGGTGCTGGAATAAATAGTATTATGTTATTACATAAGTGTTATATTGCAGTATGAACAGTATGAACAGCTCTGAAATAGAGAATGAGAATGATGAATTAATAATAAGTGGAACCAGTAAACAGACTGATTAGAGCCATTGTTGCCGGGTTATTGCACAGGAATTGAACCTGGCACTGTGAGTCAGAAGTCAGCTGTTCATCATTCCTTTATTACCATGAACACACACTGTAGTTTCTTTTGACTCGATTAAATATATATATAACATTTGTGCTTTTAATGAGATTGGGCATTACCTGATTCAGTGTATTCAAAGTCTTATGGGTTATTATATATGGGTTATTATTATCTGTTGTATCTATAAACAACAAAATGTACAGTATTACAATTCTTATATTGGAATATAATTAAAAACGGTATCGAATCACCACTTGTTAAGGTTTAAAAAATTTGAAATTTATTGAAGAATTGATTGACATTTGACATTTTGAAATATATTGACACTGACTGATTTAACTACATATTGTTATGAAACCCATTGGCAAGAGCTGCAAGGTTATTGCACTAATAACACAGACATTAGTACAATTTGAAGATGGCATTTTTGCTGCCAGCAGTGCCAGAATGTAAAATAGACACTAGAGAGGAAAAGTT
>JABXJD010002198.1:0-20000 GCA_013375575.1 Percina caprodes | reverse complement strand
CAGAGACTTTGCTTCCGTAGCGGCTGCCGAACTTCCAGGCGCATGTTGTTTCATTCACCATAAAAGAACTCATCTTAACCCAGTGAGTTTACAAGAGAGACATGCAGTCAGTCTGAGAGTCCTGGCATCCAGTTGCCCTCAAACTCATCCACGGCACCTGTTTCTGCTTTACCGCGCGCCGCTGAAAAAATAGGGTGGTGCACAACCTCTGACGCGCCAGCGAGATCAATGTCATTTGGACGTCACATTGCTGTGACGTCAGCTGCGGCAACTGTAAAAAGGACTTTAGCGGCACTCCAATGTGTGACTGTGGCTTTATTTTACATTGACAAAGCCTGGTAACACTCAAAAATAAAACACAAAATAAAATTTGAAGTAAGCATGTGACCCGTTTCAACTCCACACCTCAAAGAATCAAATTGGTGATTCAAACTAATAATACGAACTGAAATCAAAAGGGAAAATCTGAATTGGAATCAGAATTGTTTAAACAGGCGCTATTTAAATGTAATAGTTCAAACTGCAGTGTGCATGCTTTGACTTCTCATTCAAATTGCATTTTGGCCACAATTATACCTACAAAGTTGTGTTGTAATGCTTAAAAACAGTTGCCATGATGTTTTTACATCATACTAAGTGAAAACAATGTAGCAAGTCATGAGACAACTCTTTCATTTGTCTATGTCAGTGTCTGTCTGTCTGTTCTGAAGAAGACATTTCTCTGCATGTTCTGCTGCCACGGTAACTGATTGTTAAAATCAAAAAGGAGCCCAACCCTAGTCATAGGAGCAGGAATGTTTGAGGCCTGTGTTGTTGTGATCCGCGCTCAGTCAGCAGGAAGAGATGTAGACGAGCATGTGGCCTCTCTGCCTCCCCCGGCCAAACCACAGACGAGCGAGGCAGCAGGAGGGAGGCTTGTTCCAGTTTTGACAGCTCGCAGCTCATACCGGAGAGGAGATTAACCATACAAAAACCTGGAAATACTTTAATCCTCAAACTTGACTGCATCTTTGTTGCATTTTTGGCTGTTTACAGGGGGCACACACATCATCGTGTCACTGGGACCAAGGGTCATTCCAGGATTGTTTAATGGGGGCGATAATCAGTCAGGGGGAAAAAAATCCAGTGCTGGTTCCGTGGTATCAGAATTTTGGATAGTCACCACGGAAACATGAACATGACAAGGGCTAGGAAAATTGGCAGCCAAGTGACAGTACTCTGATCCAATGGAAATTGTCCGACTGACAGCACTCTAGCCCCACTCTAACCTTGGAGAGCGGAAACCAGGGGGACCAATCATATTTTAAGGGGGGGGGGCTCCCCATGCCCCCCCCTTCTAGCCACGCCCCTGACTGGTAGGCGACCTGTACACTCTGAGGGGCTCACACTGAGAGGGATAAAAGCAGCATAGATTTTGTGATTTTAATGAAGGGGGTTGGAGCATCCTCAGGGAGACCACCTGCAGGGACACATGCTGTAATAAAAAAATAAATAAAAAAGAGCCATGAAACCAACATAATGTAGCCCATTTTAGATTCTACTCCATCCAGCCTCTTTAAAAATCAGCTGAAAGCTGGCTGTGCAGGAGCCAGCCTTTGAATTTCAGGAATTCTTACTTAATGTTAAAACTTAGCTTGGGCAGGCTGCTAGCAGCTCCTCGTATCATAATGAGGTCTGACAGTCATCCTAAATTTGGAAATTTTTAGTTTTTCCTTTCCATTTCTCTTTTACTGACACTGTCCAAAAGTTGTAAATCATTTCCTGCAGTTGTAACCAGTGATGGGATGTGACTGTAAGTACATATACTCCAGCACTGTACTTAAGTACACATTTGAGTTACTTGTACTTTACTGGAGTCTTTTCATTTCATGCCACTTTCTACTTCTACTCTGCTACATTTCAGAGAGAAATATTGTAGGTTTTACTCCACTACATTCATCTGACAGCTTTAGTTACTAGTTACTTTTCACATTAAGATTTTTGCACACTAAACACATGTAGTTTATATTAAGTAAACTAGCCAACAATATAACGGCCTCCAAGTCCAGCTGAGATGATTAGACCATGAAACACACAGCTGGTTGGATCCTTTACTCTTTCTAAATTGGGAGGATTGAGTAGTTTTACATTTTCCTGATGATACTTACATACTTTTACTGAAGTAACATATTCAATGCAGGACTTTTACTTGTAACGGTCAGTTGTGTGTACTTTCCTTTCACTCACCGCAGCAACGCCAGCTTCCCTGGAAAATGCTGGCGTGGTGGAGTGTTCGGATCACAGCTGCTGCAGCGGTGGCAGCGTGTTGTCGGCAGCAGTTTCCTCTGTGATGTGCCAGCTGACCTCAGTGACCCGACGGCAGCGAGCCAGGCCTGCCTGAGCCACAACATGTCGAGCAGAATCCTCCCTTTACTTGAAAACACTTCCTATTAAATTTCTTTTTTTTTTAAACAAAATTCAATCTACAGTTCTATTGGCTCACATTGAATTTGTTCTAATTGACTAACACCTCACTGCGGCCCCTTAGTTACTGTGTACTCTGCCGAACTTTCTCATTTAACATCGCACGTATGCAAATAACGTGATAATGATAGTGATGTGCTTTCTTCTTAGAAAACAATCAGTCAACAATCAATGTTACAATATTTTTTTACCTTTATTCATTCAGGGGAGGTCCACTGAGAGGAAGCCTCTCTTTTTGCAGGAACACCCTGATCACATTTATACCTGGAAGCTGCCCAGTACAACCACTAACTGTCTGATCTGCTGGCCACTGAGCAGTTGGGGTTAAGGGCCTTGCTCAAGGGCACCTCAGAGGTAGTAATGAGGGAGTGTGAGAGTTTCACTTTCCCCACCAGATTTTACCCTGCCGGTCTGGGGACTGAACCGACAGCCTCCTGGTCACAGCCGGTCTCTAACCTTTAGGCCGCCACGGTCCCATGTACAGTATTTGTGACAGAATCGAATCGGTTCCAATACTGCACCCAGATGAGGTGTTATCTGTCTGTCTTATACCTTATTGCAGTCTTATCTTATCTCCTTCTGTCCGTACTCCCTTCAGCAAAGGCTGCTTCTCATCAGCATCTGGGATGTTACCAATTACCGTCTGGTTGATCTCCAACCGGCCAAGACATATGACCTTTTTGGCTTAAGCAACATTCCTACGAGATCAGAAAACTTCTCTCCCGGATAGCTCCGTTGGTAGAGTGGGCCACCATATTTAGAGGTTTACTCCTCGACGCAGCAGGCCGGGTTTGACTCCGCCCTGCGGCCCTTTACTGTATGTCATTCTCCCTCTCTCTCTCTCTCTCTCTCTCTCTCTCTCTCTCTCTCTCTCTCTCTCTCTCCCTCTCCCCTTTCATGTCTTCAGTTGTCCTGTCAATAACAGTCAGTAACTAAAATGCCCCAAAAACTAATGTTTAGAAAACTTCTCTCAGAGGAATCGTCACACACCATTCAGAATAATCAAACATAGAGGTTAAACACTGCTACATATGCAATAAAGATTTTCAGACGTGAATAAACTTAATATTGTCATTTCCCTTACAGTAACCAGTTAATCTACAGTAGGCATGCTTCTCTTTTCCTTTCTTCCCTCTTGCGCCTCATCTTTCTCCTACACACTTTTTTTTATTTATCAGTGAACAATTAATAATGATGCACCTTCACAGTACGATATGGATGCGATGAGGAGTCAGTGGTGATTGGACACTTTTAGGTGGAATAAATCTTGTGGGTGAAGTGATGGCTCGACTGTGTGTGCTTTCTGTCAGGATGCTGCTGCCATATTGATGCCTGATCTGACGCATACAGTGGCTTGCAGCTGTGGCGCCTGTATGTATGCCTGTAGCTTAAGTCTATATGAATATGAATAAATGAAAAAGGAAGCAATAGAGAGAGGATGTGTTTAGTGAGGGCATTTTATGCTTGTGTGGGTACATCCCTTCATCTGTGCGTGCATGCGTGCGTGTGTATGTGCGTGTGTGTGTGTGTGTGCGCGTGCGTGTGTGTGTGTGTGTGTGTGTGTGTGTGTGTGTGTGTGTGTGTGTGTGTGTGTGGGATGCTGCATGACACTGGCAGGACGGCATGCTGGGAGTGCAGAGACGAGTCCTTCCCTTGGCAGAGACACTCAGAGCCCATCATTAGCCTGCTCCCTTTGTCAAGAGCCTGGGCACTCACTCCTCCTCTTCCCCATCTTCCTGTCTATCCAGTCAATCACCCCCATCCCCCTATAATCCACTGTTCTTCTTCCTCTGCTCCATGCCCTCCTCCTCCTGTAATTTTCTATATCATTATAACTCCATGCAGATCACTCTCTCTCTCTTTGTCTCTCTCTCTCTCTATTTTGGTGTTCCACTTGATGAAGGGCACAGCACAGGGACTGTAAAGTGAATAATTATTTCATGATGTGTTTTCTGTACCACACCAGGCTGAGAAACAGCAGGCTTGGTTGCATGATCAGCCGCCATGCTGGCTGAGCAGGGTAAAGAAGGAACTGCTCTTCTTCTAAACAATCCTGTCTCCTCTTACTGTTACATCCCTATATCATTGTCACAATCACCTGTGCATTTGTTGCACATGCGAGATGTAGTGAAGTGTGTCTGTCACAGTTTAAAATTGTAAAACATTGTAATATATTAAATGTGTCTTTGTCAAGGATATATGCTCCCACATGTATGTCCCAATCTTTGTATAACAAATTATTAATCGGCCTCTCCAGCCTCCACCCGGCCCCTTCCTCTCTTCCAGAGCCAGGGGTGTTTTCATACCGTCTGGGTTCACTTCAGACTTCCAATGACCAAAGGGATGGAAAAAGCCTTCCCTGAGGGGTTAATACATGATACGTAGACAGCACACCCTCCACCTACTTCATAACCACCCAGAGCCCCCCCCCTCTGCTCATGCTTCTAATGAACCCCATCACCTCCACATCAAATATAGATGCAGCAACTCCCTCAAAGGCTGTCCCCAAAACTCAGTGACATACCTTCAGCTCTGCACAACCACCCCGTGAATTATTCACCCAGAGTGGCACGTGGACGGGGGTGTGCCATTGGATAAACCTCCCCCATGCTTCTTTATGCAATATTCGATAATGTTGCTGTTGAATATGGCAAAATCGATATTACGTGCGATAAATAAACAGATACTAAAGTGTCTTTTGCAGCCTTTTGAGATGTGTTTATTGCGCCAGCTGATATCGCAATAACGGTAAGAAAACCATATATTGTGCAGCCCTATTCTTCGTAATGGACTCTAATGGAGTACAGGTTGTGAGTTAATTAAGAATGTTGAGTTAATCGATTTTCATCTCACTCTTTACATATTCAGATGCTCTGGGTCTTTGGCTCCAATTAAAGAACCTAATGCGTTTTGTTCATCCAGTGTTATATGAATAGCCTCTTGAGTTAACTTATTATAGATCTGACTCCACTGCTGATCACGTCCTGCTTTGTAATTGGATTTTCCCAGAGGGTTCCTTGATTTCATGTTGGAAGTGGCTAAAACATGGGAGGAGTTGCTGGGTCTGATATGAAACCTGATACTGAAAATGTATGTTTCCTTGTATGAAAGTGTATGCATAAAGACCCTTTGCGACGGTTAATTTTAGTGAAACCATGCAATGAATGGTTTCAGTTTTGGTCGAGGCTTTAGTCGCCTGAGGAGCTGTTTCCTGCAGCCCTCTGGGACGAAGAGTGAGAGACTGGGGGAGTAAACAGCAAAAACAGCCCCTACGGCAAGCAGGTGGCGGCTTTTTCTGCCAAGGAGGAATAATTAATCAGCAGAGAGGGCTGCGTGAAAAGGAGGGAAGGAAGAGGGAAATAAAGAGATGAAAGAGCCTTCAGTTCAAAGAGAGCAATCGGTGATGAGCCTTGGCCCTTACTGGGCCTGCAGAAGGCTGGAAGGAAGGAGTCAGACAAACAGGGCTTATGACTGTCACGGCTGACTGAAACAGATTGCATTTAACATGAATCCACTAATCTGATTGCTCAAACGATTCATCTAATTGATTAGAGTTGGTCAAAAAAAACACAGCAGTTGAATAACAGAATGTGCTATTTGTTGGATTATTGTTGGGGAAAACATAAGGATTTTAATGGGTAAACATGGTTTTAATTACCTTGCACAGCAGCTGAATTCTCACAATATCAAAAGATCATGCGAGAATCACGGGAAGCCATTATAATAATAATAATAATAATAATAGTATAACGTGTACGTTATATGTACGGTGCATTTAGTCGTGCAAGAGAAAACTCAGATTGGACAGATAGTCTAGCTAGCTGTCTGGATTTACCCTGCAGAGATCTGAGGAGCAGGTAACCATAGTCCTCAGAAATCCACCGGAGGTTAGAACACCAACACAAGGGAAGAGGAAGGCGACGGACATCCGGCCGATCTGGCTGAATATCTGGCAGCACCTGAACAATCCCAGAAATCGTTAAAGACTAATGGGCGCCTTCCTCGACACTGAAAGACACCTTACATTTACAAATAGTAAAAGATAAAAACAAATCCACAACAAAGACCAAGCAGAAATACAAAGCAATAAACAACAACAGACAAATACTATAAAATTACACTGAATGTGATGACATCCCTGCATGTCCTGGTCAGATTCATAATGTTTAGGATCTTTTGATCACATAGTTCCTGAATCAAACCAGCATTGAGAGACAAATGCAGATGGAATTTGATTTGGCAGACTGCTCTTTGAGACAGCTGTCAAAGAATCTGAGCAGCAGGGAGAGTCTATCCCTCATTAATAAACACATACATGGTCATTAACAATACTTAAACTTGACTTCAGCACATAAAAAGGGCTTTGGGGTGGTGGAGGGATTTGCATTGTCATGAGTAATCAGCAAGGTAATAGTGAGAAATGTCAGGTTATGGTAACATGTAACATGTAATCATGTAACATGTAATCATGGAACATGATTGGATGTTTCTAATCAGCTGTTAGCCAAACAGTTGGCCAATGAGCCAGTAATTGTGAAGCCTGAATGAAACAACTGATAATAATAAGCAAATGCACCGCCTGAACTAAAGTTCTCGCACAAATGCTTGTTTAGCTAAAGTTCTAAAAACTTGCCTATTTTTGTAAAATGAAGAAACGGTTAGTTGAAAAAACACGTTTTAGGTATTGAGAAAACTGTTTTGATTTCTGTATCTAAATCTTATTGGCACAAATATTGAAAACTTTCACTTCAGTCATTCACTTTGACAGCGTTTTAGCTCATTCCTCTTCTGGACAGGTGTGTTATAATGTTTTAACTAATCAGTAGCAAGTGATGTGTTTGTCTCACCTATTAATTTGTTTTCAGTTGCAAATTAAAGAGTTTGTTCATCATTCAGCTCACTTTCTTTTTTTTGGCCATTCTTTTGTTGCTGTTTTTCATGGCTGTGGCAAAGGATTTAACTAGCTAGCTAGCTATGTAGGGACATGTCCCTGTTTTCCCGTTTGTATCCTGCATGTGTCATTTTCCTTAATTAGGCCTGCAATAGCATTTAGTTTTGAAAGTAACCTTCCTATTTAGGGGTTTTCTGTTTCTTGGGGCTGTGTCTGTCTCTGTCAGCAGAGAATAGATTTGAAAAGCTCCAACTGGGCCTATGGGAGCAGCAGATCCAATCGTTACTGACTGCTTGATGTGTAGTGTCACTCTGGGTGACAGCAGTGCCTCCACACTGTTTTACATAATGCAGTGGTGAGAGATACTACCTGTGTGTTGCAGTATTGTTTTTGTCACTTATGATTGGCCCCTAGTCAGAATCAAAACCACCTACATGCAGCTCCATATGACCACCTGCAATGCTTAGCCGTATCTATCCCTGAAAACACACCCCTCCTCCAAAGACGATCATTTAACAACTGGACAGGAACAGCTGTCTATCCGGCTCAGAGTGTTTAATACATTTGTTTCCCTTCCAAAAGCCGATTCAGTCTGCCTCTGCCACTCAGGTGTTGATGTATAGAGTCCCAATGCAGAGCAGTTTGCATATAGGATTAGCAATGCTTTGCGTTTCATTGCTGCTGTTGTTGCCTGGCGCCCTGCCTTACATACCCGTGTCCTGTCACAAGGGATTACAGCACCCCACTGACAGAGCTGTCGTGGCGTGTGCTGCCGCTGCACCGCTGCATCGTGTGTGAGCCGCCCATTTCACTCTGGGTTTGATGCCAGGTTGTTGACACAGGTCAACTACAGGGAGCACAAATGTCATTCTGATCTTCTTTGCTAATGCAGGTACCCAACTGGCACCTCAAAGGCTCGATTACACTCTGGAACGGACACGTACACAGACAGTAGGCCTGTTTATACAGTATTATCCACTTGGAGGACGCGTTCCACACATGCACAGTAGTTGCTACGCTACCACTTGTGGCGGAGTGGCTACAAACATTTGGTCGCAAAAAATTGGTGGTACACGGACATCCGCTCAGAGCCTACGCGTCTGATGAGGACATTTACGTCACACAGACTCTGGTGGACCTTGCGCACTTTGACAGTATAATTTCAGCTGAAATGTGATATGTCTTGTTTAATGTGTTACCATGCAAAACTGTTGCAGCGCTGCACGATTGCTAAAGCCCCAGCATTGACATTTTAGAACACTTTTTCTTCTCTCTTATGATTTAAATTACCCATAAATTATTTTTTTCTGTTCTCAGTAGAGATTTTACAACTGTACTGTAGTAGTGCTTTTTGCAAGCACACAAGTATCGTAATTATGATCCGTTTTTTATCCAGCTTAGGGCTGGGCAATTTATTGATATTGAGTATACGAGGCAAATTATTATCACACATTTTAGATATCGTAATATCGTGACATGGCGTCTTTTCCTGGTTTTAAAGGCTGCATTAGAGTAAAGAATCAGAATCAGCTTTATTGCCAGGTATGAGGACACATACGAGGAATTTTTTTTTTTGGATCATCGTTCGCTCACACTGTGCTTACATACAAAACAACCAAAAACAAAAAATAACACACTAATATATACACAATATATACATACTCTAAACAGAACAAAAATTTAAATATGGAGCATAGTGCAAGGATACTGGGATAAATAGTATTATGTTATTATATGAACAGTATGAACATTATGGACAGTTCTAAAATAGGAAATGAGATGATGAATAAATAACAAATAAGAGAGATGTGAGAATGGAATTGATGAGTAAATAGTAAATAATAAATAATAAGTGGGAATGAGAATGATAAATAATACTAAATAAGTGGAATAATAAGTGGAACCAGTAAACAGGTGCTGTAGAGACAGTGATTACTGGGTTATTGACTAGAATTGAACCTGACACTGTGGGTAGGAAGTCAGCTGTTCATCAGAGAAATGGCTTGTGGGTAGAAACTGTTGAATCTGTTGGTTTTGGCGAAGAGTGCTCTGTAGCGCCTACCAGAGGGGAGAAGCTGGAAAGTGATGTCATTTTCTGATCTTACCAGACTGTTCTGGCTGCTCTGTTATTTGCATTTACCCACTTTGCCATTATATTCACATTACTGATAACTATTTATCAAAAATCTGATTGTGTTAATATTTTGTGACGCACCATTTGTCAACCCTACAATATCCCCACAATGTCGATATTGATGCATTTAAAAACCAAAACATTGAGAACATTGTAAGTGAACAGACAGTTTATTAAAAAGTTATTTTATGAAGACATTACCGTTCAGTATACAGGCAGGCGCCATCTTGGGAAATGACCAGTCGACCCAGTAACCACTAACATAGCTCAAGCAGGGTGTTCGTTTGGATTTACATGTAGGGAGCCTCATTATGCTACCGTGGAAGTGTGGCGCTATTTTGAGCCTTGTTAGTAGTATAAAAAAGGCATAGCAGGATACCCAGGGCTCGATTTACACCTATCGAAATTTCTAGCCACTGGGGGACCATAGACAGCGTGGGGGAACGCATTTTAATGTTAAAAAAAAAACCTCATAAAGTGACATTTTCATGCCATGGGACCTTTAAATAAATTCAAGTTGTGACTGAATCCTAGGATACATCTTTTGCTTAAATAATATGTGTTATGTGTAATGTTATGTGACCCGGAAAACCCAAATACATAGTGTATGAAGTAAACGATGCCTCTTTATTATCATAAAACACATATTCTAACTCTATCCCTCCTTGTCATTTTTGTTGCTATGAACGTATATAGGGTAAAAATAAGTATCTGGGGGATATCGAAATCAGTATTCATGACCAAAAGAACGATATACAGGCTACAAGCGGCCAAAATGGGTTTCCTTAGGAAGGGGGCTGGCGTCTCCCTTAGAGATAGGGTGAGAAGTTCAGTCATCCGAGAGGAGCTCGGAGTAGCTTTTGCATCCAAAGGAGCCAATCGAGGTGGATTGGGCATCTGGAAAGGATGCCCCCTGTGCGCTTCCCTAGAGAGGGGTTCCAGGCACATTCAGCTGGGAGGAGGTCTCAGGGGAAAGACTAGGTGGGGGTGATTAAATCTCCAACCTGGCCTGGGAACGCCTTGGGCTCCCCCAGTCAGAGCTTGGGAAAGGGAAGTTTGGGGTCCCCTGCTGGAGCTGCTGCCCCCCCACCGACCCAACCCCGGATACGCGGATGACGACGGATGGATGGATGGATGGATGGATGGATGGATGGATGGATGGATGGATGGATGGATGGATGGATGGATGGATGGATGGATGGATGGATGGATGGATATCCGTGGGATTTATCAGTAGATGGATATTGTGTCATTGGGTTTCTGTTGGGTTACTGTCTGTCATTAGATCGGGCTGTGGTTATCTTATTCAGAGTGGTTATTGTTTGTCAGTGACATTGTCATTTTGTAAGAGTGTGGTTACTCCCTCTGATCACTTGTTTATTGCTGCAGCTAAGAAGGAGAAGCCCACACTCCTCTTTTGTTATTCTTCTCTCTGTCCTCAGTGTGTCACAAGTGAATACAAGTCTTGCAGTCTGATGAGGTGACTGAGCCAGAAGACAGAGGGAAGGCAGGGGGAAGAAAGAAAGAGCAGGGAGCAGAATATATTCTCAAGTGACACATTTGAGGACAGACTGGAGCTGAAGGCCAGACCGGCACTTTGTCTTCCGAGAAGAGCCTGGATTTATCGCCCGTTGTGTCTACCATGCGGACACTGATATTTCATCCTTGTTTTTCAGAGAAACAATTAGATGGCAATCATTCCTCTGGGAGTACACAACATTGTCCAAGGGTAATCTTGTGCCCCGCTGGGGCGTGGCGGGTGTCTTTTTTCTGAGCATTTTATGTCGCCGAGGGAAAGACCATCCTACATGTGTAGCTTAGTCATAAATAAACTATTGAGCAAGTAATGTTTTTAGACTTTAGTCTGGAGCAGTGTTTACATTGCTCCCTCCAAGCACAAGTGCACAATAGTGTTAATTTAGTCATTTTTGTAATTTTTGATTTTTTTCACCGATTTAGTCTTTAGTCCTTTGTTTTAGTCATATTTAGTCTTTCACATATGTTTTTTTGTTTGTCAAGTTTTAGTTTACTGAAAGTAGTTTTAGTCAAAAGAGAACTCAAGGTATCTTGTAAATGTTTAGTCAAAACATTTGTCTTTTTTTTAAATAAATTATTTCTGAGATTGTTTCACAGACACATGTTAGATAAGCACCAGGGCTCCTGGGCTCTACAGCACCTTGTTACACAGACACATGTTAGATAAGCACCAGGGCTCCTGGGCTCTACAGCACCTTGTTACACAGACACATGTTAGATAAGCACCAGGGCTCCTGGGCTCTACAGCACCTTGTTACACAGACACATGTTAGATAAGCACCAGGGCTCCTGGGCTCTACAGCACCTTGTTACACAGACACATGTTAGATAAGCACCAGGGCTCCTGGGCTCTACAGCTTTCAGTTTCTATGCTCCTCATATCTGGAATAAACTCCCAGAAACCTGCAGATCTGCTGCTACTCTCAGTTCTTTTAAATCAATGCTGAAGACCTTTCTTTTTGATGTTGCCTTTCTTTAAATGATGTTCATTTCTTTCATGTTTAATATCTTATACTGCACTGTAACTTTTATTCTTGTGTTTTATTTGTTTTTATTTTGAACTGTTCTGTGTTTTATCGGTTTTATTTTCTTTTTTTTTTAACTGATTTTGTGTAAAGCACTTTGAATTGCCCTGTTGCTGAAATGTGCTATACAAATAAAGCTGCCTTGCCTTGCCTTACAGCACCTTGTTTCACAGACACATGTTAGATAAGCGCCAGAGCCAAAAAAGGTCACTGACAAACATATTTCTGATGAAATTAACACTAGTGCACAAAAGAAACATTCTTTCATCTCTAGTGGTCTACAGTGGATGGATTCCTGGTTCATTGCAACCCAATAGATTCATCTTATCACTGGCAGGTCCAGCAT
Source organism: Percina caprodes (assembly GCA_013375575.1). Classification (NCBI taxonomy): domain Eukaryota; kingdom Metazoa; phylum Chordata; class Actinopteri; order Perciformes; family Percidae; genus Percina; species Percina caprodes. Next base: position 7,605 of record JABXJD010002198.1, on the reverse strand, counting down.
TTGTGGAGCTTTTTGTAATAGTCGTACTAAAAGTTAGCCTATCTCGGCCTCTACTGCTTCCATTTTGACCATTCGTCTTTTAATCTTAAAGTAAGGCCACTTTCACACTGTCTGCATGGCAGGAGTGTGTCCGTTTTTATCTCGGCTCCCGTGTTGCCTCCGTGACACGAATGTCTCAGACACAGCTCGAGCCACGCCGAAAAACGCATGCATGCTAGAAGTAGGACCGGCGCCTATTTGTCACACGACACTCAAGCGTGTTGGAAGCTTTTCCAGGCAAATAAAATATGTTTATCTGACATTTTGAAATGAATACATATTAATAAATGTAAATGGACTGTTCTTATATATCTTTTACATAGTACAGGAACCATTCACCATTCACGCACTGTGGCTGGATACTGCTCATCAGATAAACACCCACACACATTTACACACCAATGTGCTGCATCTGGGGTAACTTGGGGTTCAGTGTCTTGCCCAAGGACACTTTGACCACCAACGGATCAAACCACCAATCTTCCGATTGGCAGGCGACCGCTGTACCCCTGAGCCACAGCAGCCCCCAATAAATTCCATGTTGACGTTTGAAAGTCTCTAGGTTTTGACATTAATGCTGATATAAATGTAATTTAAAATTATAATAATAAATAATAATTGATTTTCAAATATTGCACCTGTCAGTACAGAACAAAATATTCTGTAGCCTATTTTGCAATCAATACTGCCAATGTTTTCTTTGCTGTTATTAAATCAGTATCTATTTATATTTAACATGAAGTATACTACTGCTTGAGTGCATTTTATCAATGGGAAACATACATGTGCACAGACAAGGTTAGCAGCGGCAGCGCCGCGTCAGACACATTTCTAGTGTGCAAAGACATAGAAAACACCACGCAGCCGCCACGCAATAGAAACGCCATGCTACGTAGGCAGTGTGCAGGCGGCCTAAAGTACGGTAGCTGCATTTGCAACTTAGAATTCCAGCTTTTAAAGTGGAAACGAATTTGCAGCTTACCCTGCACTACAGTCAAGCGTTTTGTATAAAGAGGATTATGGGAGAGGATGTATCAGTAGACACATTGCACATTCAAAAATATAGTACATTCAATGCTTTGGTAGTGTCCAACATGCGAAGGACAGGTAAATATTCTTGTGTTTGGCTTGTCAGGCTGACTTTGATTGTTCAACTCCATGACTACACCAGGGTCCTGAAACCGACACTCTATCTTCCCACCACTCTGTCCTCCCACCACTCTGTCCTCCCACCACTCTGTCCTCCCACCACTCTGTCCTCCCACCAGTCTCCACGAGGATCAACAGGGTGATGTTGACAGCACTTCGCCATACCTCAACATCTCCCCTTCTCTCCGGCCGGCCTCCCTGACATCAGTATTACAGTAGCCATTATTCCTCCTGAGCAAGAGAGACACTCTCTCACACACACACACACACACACACACACACACACTGTGTGAGTCATCCAGAGACCAAGCTGTGTGTCAGGCTATAAACAAAAGCTCCCTGCCTCCCAGAGCAGAGTGCTAATCAGTGGAAGGATGTCATCTGTAGAGAAAGCAGTGTGATGCGTTCAGTTCAGTTTGTTGCGCTGAGCGGCCGAGCGTTCCCAGACAGCATGTTTCATCCTATCAATCCATCATCCAGCTTTTAGTGTATAAGTTGAATTTATTGCCTGCATTAAGGCTCTTTTAGCCTGTTTTTATTTCTCCGTCCCATTATCACATGAAATCTGCCACTGACCCGTTGTTAGGAGTTATGATCTAAATGTGTCCATCACTCAGTCTGCCTTAACATGCTGTCTTATATAAATCCCTTAATGTTTTCATCTTAGCTGCAAAGTCTTTCTGTTTTAATGTAGCACATTTAGGTTTTTCTAGCTATTTCCCTACTGATGTACCAGTTTTATCTAACCCAACTTTTCTTTCTCTTGTCGTCCACAGATTATAGATAATGGGCTGTGTGCAATGCAAGGATAAGGAAGCAACCAAACTCACAGACGACCGAGACACCAGCATCTCCCAGGGAGCCGGCTACAGATATGGGGCCGACCCTACGCCACAGCACTACCCCAGTTTCGGGGTCACCGCCATCCCCAACTACAACAACTTCCATGCTCCCGTTGGACAGGGGATGACCGTCTTCGGGGGGGTCAGCACTTCCTCTCACACTGGAACCCTGAGGACTCGTGGTGGGACAGGTAAGGGATATGTGATGCTCAAAGTTAGGTAGGTCATGGTCAGTCAGGGGTGTTTCTAGGACTTGAGAAGTTTGGGGGCTTAGCCCGTACCATTTAAATAAACTGAATGAAATGGAAAAGGCTTGTTAATAGCCAGTGTTCATTTTAGCTGCCTAGTCTATAGATGTTAGTTAGATGGCACCAACATTTGGTCTAATCATAACATTAAACACTTCATATCCTGCAGTTGAAGTTTCACTTTCTACCTTTTTCTAAATCAATTTGTGCTGGAAATATCTTTATAGACGTAGATTATAATCCAAATATCAACAAATAATGGAATATATTGCAGTAGGGCTCTCGGGCATTCTGTATTGCTTTCAACTATTTATTCTCCTGTAGATCAACTTTTCTTTTTATTTACAAGTATTTTTGGGGCATTTTAGGCCTTTATTTGACATAACCAATGAAGACATGAAAGGGGAAAGAGAGGGGAAGTGACATGCAGCAAATGGCCACAGGCCAGAATTGAACCATGGCACGCTGCGTTGAGGAGTAAACCTCATGTGAACGCCTGCTTTACCCACTGAGCTATCTGGGCGTCCAAAATTTCTAATTATATCTGAGTCAGCACACATGTAGCCAAGGCATCATTTACTCTTTTCTTATATTTTTGTTTGGAAATAACCACCTTAAATGTGCATATGACAACTATTTACCTCAATGATAAATTCATTATTTTTAATTAATTAATAAACCCCTGGACTGTAATATTTCAGATGTATTTGAGCAAGATTTCTGCTCATGTTTTAAAACATAAGAAAATAATCTACCTGCACCATAGTCTGCTGAGCATTATGTGCTTGCTCTGCAGATACGGTAGACTTCGGACCTTCTGACAGACTCAGACCCCCGTTTGGGTCTCTGGTCTCTGAGACAAAGTTTAGGGAGTTAGGGTTTAGAGAATAATTTATGGCTTGTCTTATAATACGAAGAGCTTAAAAAATAATACAATAAAAAAAAATTAAATTGCAATTGCAATATTGGTGAAAAAAATTGCAATACCATTCATTTCCAAATCGCCCTAGTAAGGATATTAACATGCTGTTTTTTGTGCTATGTCTGATTAACACTATGATTGTACATTTGGTGAGGTTTAGGGACAAAAACAACTTGATTAGGTTTAGAGAAAGATTGTAGTTTTGGTTAAAATAACGACTTCGTAAAGATTCAGGGCTTTCGTTGTCATGGTGACAGCAGTGACAGCTAGGTTACGGTCAGGGAATGATCATGGCCTTGGTTAAAAGAAAACCAACGTTGACTCTTGATATGAAACAGGGAACGAACTGCGGTGGCAAAGTCCAATGGTAGGTAGACCTCGTGTCTGTCCTCCACAGACTTGAATGTGACTGATAAAGAAAGCATTGCAGTGAAACTACCCTGATAAAATAAAAGGTAACCACAACAAATGACAATCAAAAGTGAGGAGTGCTCATCCATTCAATATCTCTGCAGGAGCAAGTTGAAGAGACAGTCGAAGTTCAGAGAGACAGGTGTGTGTGTTTGTTTGCAAGGAACACAGAGGAGGTAGGAAGTATTTCATTTGAAGGGTACTTCTTAGAGCAATGTGTCTTTATTGTTTTGTCAGAACAAGATCTGTAACACAAACCACACTGTTAAGGTCATTTCTATTCACTTCATTCCCACACCGTTACAGCATTTAATGCACCCAGTGACTCTCGCACACAGCCGCTCACACACACACACACACACACACACAACTCAAACACCTCCAAATGCAGAAGCACAAACTCTTAGGGATTATTTGTGCAGTTAAAGACTTCCTATGGCATCCCAAAATCCTGACAATCCTCACTCACAGCCCCAACCCCAGCCCGGCCCTGTCAGGAACGTCCGGCTGGCATTATCACAGGGCTTTGTGTGCCGGCATCATTGTTTATATGGGGAATATTCCAACTCAGGATATCCTTTATGTTTGACTGAGCCCGGGCTGCTCTGCAGAGGAACTCAGCATTTCCACTCAACTTAGCAGGAGTCCTCTCCCTCAAAGTGTGGATTATTTTCGGCACTGTATAATCCAAATCCACTCAGTGGCAGCGGAGCTGAAAGGGGAGCAGATAGAGTTTAGCTTTTTAATTTTCTTCTGGTGGGGAAATTTGGACATAAGCCGGCGCTCCCTCTCAACCCCTTTTATAACACAGCTGCCTATCTAGTTTGCCCAACAGCTACAATCAAGCAGCTCAGTCGCACTGCAGAGGAACCCAAACTGCAGTTAGCATCACAAATAAATCTTAGTGATTATCAGTTGATCTTTTGCTAATGTCGTTTTCCCCAAATGGAAATTCTTAGCTAGTCCTATGACCTTATACGGCTAATTGGGTAGTATCCCAGCAGATGACTCTGAGAGGAATCAATAAAGTAGTTTATACATAACACCCACCTCTGCTAACCAAATGGAACATTCGAGCAGTGCAAGCCACAGCTGTGATGCATTCAGGGTCTTGTTATGTTGTGAATGGGGCTGTATATACATCTTCACTGATTTGACACTGAATAAAGTCAATTCCCATTCACAAGGTACCAGTTCGATGTTTGATTTGATTCCATATTGATTTCATTCAATTTATTCAGTTATATTTCCAATTTTTCTTGGCCATGAAAGAGATTCTCAGACAACTCATGCTGTAAATTGTACAAGGAACTCTCTTACCTACTGAATTATTAAAAATCTAAATGTCGACATTAAGAATTTATCCCAACGCAGTTACATTAATTTACTTTTTTATTTTACATGAACACACTACAGCAGTCAATCCAATAAAGTGCAACACCACAGACTCCAGTGACCAGACACATTGTTTAAGTGTTTTCTTCAGTGTGGAATATATGATGCAGAGACGGTATATCTAGGGCCGTACATCTGTGAAAATGGGCATGTTTCTCCATTGCCGAGCCTCTTAAAAGATCAAATTTGGGATTTTATGAAACGATATGGAACTATTCAAATGAAGACCGATTTGAGTCAGAAAACCGTTTTTTTTTTTTTTTTTTTTAAACCCTGCCCTAGTTGTGAAGTGATTCAATCAGACAGTCGGCTCTCCATTCTCCCTGTTCGTTATCACATGCATAGCAGCAGGTCCTCTCTATCTGCAGTCCTATCAGCAAGAGCCTCACACACACTCTGCACTCTAACACTGTTTTCCAGAAAGCCTTAGTCTGGAGTCAAATGACTTGGGAAATAAAAATGTGATCAAGAGAGTTTAAGTGAACTTTGAAGAAGTGGCCCATTCAACTTCCATTTGTCAAACACTCAGAAGCATGAAACAGCTTCAGCCTCCGAGCTGAGCAAAACACTCTGAGTGCTGCTTTTGTCTCATGTGCTGTGTGATGAGAAGAGACAACTCAAACTAAGATACCGGTAGTCAGTTAGATAGAGATCTAAGCCCTTTTAAAGGGCAATTCCAGTTTATTACATTTTTCATCATCAGCGTTTGGAAAGTTACTTTTGAAAAGTAGTGTTTGCTCGTTACTCATTACTTCTTAAAGTAATCCGTTACTTTACTTAGTTACCCCAATGGTAAGTAACTTTTAGATCCTGACCGATATTAGACATTTCCCGATCTATCAGTATTTATAATGGCAGAGAAAAAAATATATATATATATATATATATATATATATATATATATATACTGTATATATTCTTTCATCATAATCATTTATGACAAATAGTGTTGGTGTTGCATAGTTTGTCCACCAGAGGGTGCTCTACAACGTCCCTGTTGGCAACAGTTGTTATGGTGTTTTTGTACAAAGGAATTTAAATTTCATATCTTAAGTTTGTATTTTTATACATTGTTTTTATCAGAACTTTAATATATTTTGATGTTCCTCTGTTCTGTTGTGACAATAAAACAAATTATCATATTTTAGTGAGAACTCCAAATAACTAATGTTAGGGAAATCTGTTTATGTTTTGTTACTCGTTTCTGGATTTTTTTTTTTAAATATATATCAGAATATCGGATATCGATATTGGCCTTAAAAATCCTTTATCAGTTGGGCTCTAGTAACTTTTTTAGTTACTTTTAAAAGCAGGCGTCTCAGACAGAGAGGCTGTACAAAAACTATCTTTGACCATAAAGCCAATCTCTGGTGTATCAGTGAAGTGTCTGGACTACACTGCAGACTGGATTCTCTACTCACAGAGTGACGGCTGATTCATTATGAACCAGTCCAGCGCTAGTTGAATGAATCGGCAGGTCAGGGGCGTTACGCGGTGTCAGTCTGTGTAATGTCTTTACTGACTTGTACCGCTCACGCTGCCACGATGGGTCGTGCGTTGTCGTAGACACATGCAACCTCTTTTCTGGAAATCCTTGCGTGTCCGTGCGACCGACATGAGTCCAGAGCGGTCCGCTGCGTGTAGCCTATGTATGAGCCCATCTCCTCAGCTTTGTGTCTGCCTGGCATGCTCTGTTTGTAGGACGGCTGATTTAGCTGCCAGTCGTCAGCGATGTAGCAGCATGTGTCATGTAGCTCTTCTCTTGGAGCGCTGTCCGGCAAAAAGCCGTGAAGCTTTCAAAAGTTAGCGTTGGCTGACACTTACAGACTTTTTTAGTAAAATTTTCAACACAGGACTTTTACTTGTAACAGAGTATTTTTTACAGTGAGGAATTAGTACTTTTACTCACATAAAGGATCTGAATACTTCTTCCACCACTGGTTCCTAGTATAGTCCACATGACTGACTCATATTCCAACCTGAGATGGATCCTTATTGTATGTAGTGTATACAGTGTGCTGCAGCTGCCAGTGCGGACTCAGTTAAACATGATTCTGAGCTTCATTTTCTCTCGTTAATCTGCTGAGCGCTGACACCGTTTGTATCTCTCCTGCAGGAGTCACCCTCTTTGTGGCACTTTATGACTACGAGGCGCGGACAGAAGACGACCTCAGCTTCCGGAAAGGAGAACGGTTCCAGATTATCAACAGCACGTAAGTCTCTACAGCTGCTTATCAGACGGTCTGCACTTGTCTTTTAGAGGATGGTGCTGTTGGGAGGGGAGCACACAGGGCTGAGGTAAAAGTGAAAGGTTGTACATGGAAAAGTAGTGTTTTGGTTTCTTAATCTGGAGCCAGCCAAACGTAACTCTGCTTTACTTCAGTTTGTGGAAGTATAAGATTAGAAAAATCATTTTCAGTTGACTGACAACTGAAGTAATTTCCAGGTGTATAAAAGGCTTCATTCCAATAAAAATTAAAGCTATAGTGCGTAGTTTCTGTTGCCCCCATGAGCGATTCTAAGTAATGACAACAAAACTGCCATTGCGTCCACATGATACAAGCCTTCTGGGATCCCTGACAATTGGCGCTTTCACAAA
>JABXJD010003377.1:0-26629 GCA_013375575.1 Percina caprodes | reverse complement strand
TTTAAAGTCAAAATGAAAGAAACAGAGTGACTCTTTAAGATGTCATTGTTTTCAATAATTTTTCCTGGTTACAAAAATGGCTATATTAAATTAGATTCTTAATCTCAGTTGGTTTCTCCTTGTTAAATGAAGGTTCTAATAAATAATAAAAAACATTAGTATGTGAAGCTCACTTTTACACAACAAAACCTTTGCTAACTTTAGTAAAAACAAGGTAACAAAATGAAAACTGAAAAACACATTTACCGGTCTTCAAATGAATCTTTGTTGTTGCAATAATCAACTTTGTCAGAGAAATAAACCCAGAAAGCCTCAGAATCATCTCCTTCTCTCTCACCGTATCTCTGGACTGGGTCGTTTGAGAAGAGCCAGGTCTGCGCAGAATCAATCACCGGCCAATGCATGCTGGTTAGAGTAGGCTAGTTTGAGATGAGCCAGCCAATAAGATTTGTGTCCGACTTGATCCCGACTAGCTCTGACGTCATGCACACGTGGGCAACAACAACCTCACGAGATCAGGCGGCCGCAGGTTTAAAATGAGGCAGCTCAGTTGCAAATCTCTACGCTGTAATAATAAAAATAATAATTCATTACATTTATATAGCGCTTTATCATAGACACTCAAAGCGCTTGGGGGCGACTACTCTCTAACACCACCAATGTATTGATCTTTTGAACTGTATTGATCTGGAGATATTAAATAAGACATATGAAGTATGTGCTAGTATCGCTGGCGATATTGCTGACCTTGTAAGGTTAAAAGAGCTTTATTGTTTTACACAATTTATACAGTTATAAATGGGCATGAACAGTAGCCTACATGTTATACAAGAGAATGAAAAGAAAGAAGAAAAAACAAAGGAAATACATAACCCAACCATGTCCAAACCAGTGCTATGTGCAAAATATGGACTAATAAAGTGCATCAAGTGCGTAAAAGTGCTGTGATCACAAGTTTAGTTTGTTCCATGGAAGGAGCTATTTTTTGTCCAAAGTTGTTCTTCTTTAGAACTCATTGAGCACCTGTTTATACACTATGTCACTGTCTATTACAGTCTGCTGTACAATCATACAACATCTTGTCTTCCACAGTTTAAAACAAACAATACAGATGATTATTTGCATCAACTCCTTGTGTTTCTCTGGTAGTACCCTAAATCTTCCAAGATACAATACATCACTGATTTATATGAAAGATCACAACTAACACCATACACTTTTCATTTGTACCAGACTTCTTTTGCTCTATAGCAGCCCATTTAAATATTCTGTTGTGTCTTATTAGTAAATTATTGGACATTTTTGTTGTTCTTACATAGCAACTCCAAGACACAACAGCTCTGACAGGAAGTCTGTTTACGGTTATCAACCAATTTAGGTCGCAAATGCTCTGAAAGGTTCTTATTGTTTTCTAAAATCCAAAAGCCCACCATATTTCTAATTATTTTTTTTGAAAATCCTTTTCCTCGAGAGGCCGTTCCAGTCTATTAAAAGGCTTTGATGTGCGTACATAAAATCACCAAAATCAAGTTGTATTCTGGACCATGTCTGGCTCTTCCTCTTGTTTTTCTTCTTCACGTTTTTTCTTTAGGTTACTTGCCTGGTTGTACCCCAAACTAAGTTGAGGTTTTTTTTTTACTTCTATAACGTCACATAGTTTAGTCTCCCAGTTTCCTTCACTACGGTTTCTATTACAGATGGTCAGACCCAACATTTTAATTTTATCCTTGACTTTAATGTTTATTACTTCTGTTACCTTCCTCTCCGATCCTAACTCCTGTTTAATTATGATTTAACTTGGTGCCAGAAGCCAGTTCATACAAGTTTAAATGGTTAGTTAACCATCCATCTCCATCTGATTATTATTTTTTTTATAACAGTGACATTGTCTGCATAAAACCTTTTTTTTTAATCCAGTTTGATAGTCAGTTATAACAGAAAAGAACATAAATAAACTACTTAAATGTAGATTTTCTTTAGAGCTTTATTACGGGGTATTAGATCGGTGCATAAACTCCAGGACTTCCCGATACCGTTTTAGGCAATATCGAAGGCGATACTGATACTGGTATTGGTATCGAAACATCTCTAGTTGTTGTCTAGTTGATGGGTGACAGCCCTTTTTTCCATACTGTTGCACAGAAGTCAGTAAGACGTGTCAATGGGGCAGTTAAAATCCAAACGTGGTGGGTTGGACCCAGTCGCTGTCCCCAATGTCCACTTCTCAACCAATGATGAAGGACCTCCCACGTACTCTGCACATGGTGTTCCTTCAACCATCAACTCAGATGTTGAGTCAAGGTTTGTATTGTTACCCTCAAGTGTCTACTTTTACTTTGCAAATCAACTGGTCTATCCTTTATTCCATATTATCCATTGTTTTAAGTTAACTGTAATTTCAGTAATTCTTGGTTGCCTTCCACTGCAGTAAGTTAATTAGTTATTAGTTAAATTAGTTAGTATAATTTAGTAATAGAAACTGAAGGAAATCTTCCTTTCTTCTGCCTAAATGCATTAGGCAACTAATTGCCTAATGTATTTATTGCAATATGTGCTGTATTTGTTATATTTGTGTTAGTTTAAAGTAAAACCTTTGCTTGGACCTCCTAATTAACAGTGCATTAGAAGGTGGCTCAAAGACGGGGCTACAGAGATTTTCCGCCTACAGCACGTTAGACATGGTGCCACAGCAGGGTCATTATGCCAAAACCATGTTTCAAAAGAATCTAAGGAGCCGACCATCTCTTGAGGCTCTCCGGAGGGCATTTAAGGTAAGTTGTCCACCTCTGGAAAATCTCACAGCACCTTACATCATCTAACTCATAAAGCATTTCTCCTTCAAACCACTATTATCACTAAACTATTTTAAAATGTTTTTATTTGTAAAAATGTATTTTACTCAGGAGGCAGATGCGGAAATAGAGGTCCCAACCACAGACTCAGGAGGTAGCAGTCTGCCAGACAGTGGAACTGAAGAGTTAAAAGCTCCACAGGCTCCTGTTAGATTTGGCTGGATTTTTGGAGTCCTGGTGAGCTAAGCTTGTGTATTTCAGCGTACACTACAGACTTTATACGCTTATTATTTCAATTCTATTAACACTTGATATGAAGCAAGCTTACAAACATCTTACTGAGCTGTTTTTTTTAAACGTTTGTCACAGATACGTACCATGCTCAATATTTGGGGCGTCATCCTGTTTCTGCGCCTAACGTTGATCACTTCTCAGGCAGGCATTGGTGAGTTACCATTCATTAGTCCCTTTCCATCCTCTGTTTTGTCACTGTAACACTCCATTGCATCACTCTTATTGCCCTCTAATGTATGACTTTATTCAATTTACCTTTACATCATTACATTTACATTATGTTGCATGAGAATAGTATGTGCAGATGCACATACATTCTCACAAAACATCCTACCACCAACATATGGTACAATAGAGGCCCATTAAAGCATATATGTATATGTGTGTGTATATGTGTATGTAGATATTGAGAGGAAATATGCATGTGGTCATACAAAGGTGAAAAATAGGCAAACATGGGGAGACAGCTCTCGAAATTAAAACATGAATACCCATGTTGTAGTCTGTGTCTGCAGTATCATAAATACCTTTATTTTTCTCATCAGTGTTGACCTGGGTTATCATCTTGATCTCTGTTGCGATTACCACAATAACTGGCCTCGCCATCTCTGCCATCGCCACCAATGGGAAGGTCCTCTCAGGTCAGTCACTTTCTGTATCTCAATATGGGTAGTGTTAGAAAAAACTAAGACGTGTTCTTTGATTTGATGAGGAAGGAGAGAGGCTAGAGTTCCAATGGAGAATTATCTAAAGGTTTAATGAAACAACATGATGAAGATGATATGACAAAGACAATAAGATATGCACAAAGTGTCTCATTTTGACCTTTTTTACACTTAACTTGAATATCTATAACAACCAAAAGGCATGACAAGGTACTCATAAAATCAACTTGGTGGGTTAAAACCTGTCTTTCACTCATCTCCTTCTCTGATCCTGATGAGGTGATAAGCATTTCTGAGCTCTAGCTTAGTGAAGCAAAGTGGCTAGCTTAGTGGCTGTATGGAGCAGTTCAAAAGCAGAGGAGATTAATGGTAGTGGGTAGCGGTTCTTTACAGTGATGTCATTCAAGGAACTATAATTAATGCATGGCCTGAGAAAGCCATCTTTCTTACCCACAAAAAAGAAACCTGCACCAGCTGGAGAGGAGGACGGGCGGATTATCCCAGCTGTCAGAGATGTGGTGATGTTCTTGCCCATAGCTTAGAAGAGGTTCAGTACAATAAGTCACCCTAAACAATAAATGACCATCCAAGGCAGTCTCCTTTACAGGATGGATCAGCGGAACAGACTTAACCTGGTACTGTTGGGCTAAATTCCGGTCCATGAGACTTTCGTCTGCCCCAGAGTCAATTCACACCCACTGGGTAACAGTCTGGTCGTTTATGGAAAGCTTTACCAGGGTCAGTTTTTTGAGGAGGAAAAACAGAGGCAATCATGCTCACCAGCGGCCTCCTCTTTGCTGGTGAACTCGATCTTTTCCCAGACAAGTGACGAGTCAGTGGCCCAGTTGTACACAATAGAAGCAGCACTGCTCCTGCAGGACTCAAGCATTGCAGGTTTAAGGCCTGACGTCAAAATACAGGTAAAAGCCAGTAAATTAGAATATTTTGAAAAACTTGATTTATTTCAGTAATTGCATTCAAAAGGTGTAACTTGTACATTATATTTATTCATTGCACACAGACTGATGCATTCAAATGTTTATTTCATTTAATTTTGATGATTTGAAGTGGCAACAAATGAAAATCCAAAATTCCGTGTGTCACAAAATTAGAATATTACTTAAGGCTAATACAAAAAAGGGAGTTTTTAGAAATGTTGGCCAACTGAAAAGTATGAAAATGAAAAATATGAGCATGTACAATACTCAATACTTGGTTGGAGCTCCTTTTGCCTCAATTACTGCATTAATGCGGCGTGGCATGGAGTCGATGAGTTTCTGGCACTGCTCAGGTGTTATGAGAGCCCAGGTTGCTCTGATAGTGGCCTTCAACTCTTCTGCGTTTTTGGGTCTGGCATTCTGCATGGCATTCCATTTCACAATACCCCACAGATTTTCTATGGGGCTAAGGTCAGGGGAGTTGGCTGGCCAATTTAGAACAGAAATACCATGGTCCGTAAACCAGGCACGGGTAGATTTTGCGCTGTGTGCAGGCGCCAAGTCCTGTTGGAACCTGAAATCTCCATCTCCATAGAGCAGGTCAGCAGCAGGAAGCATGAAGTGCTCTAAAACTTGCTGGTAGACGGCTGCGTTGACCCTGGATCTCAGGAAACAGAGTGGACCGACACCAGCAGATGACATGGCAACCCAAACCATCACTGATGGTGGAAACTTTACACTAGACTTCAGGCAACGTGGATCCTGTGCCTCTCCTGTCTTCCTCCAGACTCTGGGACCTCGATTTCCAAAGGAAATGCAAAATTTGCTTTCGTCAGAAAACATGACTTTGGACCACTCAGCAGCAGTCCAGCTCTTTTTCCTTAGCCCAGGTGAGACGCTTTTCGCGCTGTTTCTTGGTCAACAGTGGCTTGACACGAGGTATGCGGCAGTTGAAACCCATGTCTTTCAAGCGTCTCTTGGTGGTGGATCTTGAAGCACTGACTCCAGCAGCTGTCCACTCCTTGTGAATCTCCCCACATTTTTGAATGGGTTTTTTCACAATCTTGACTAGGCGCGGTGATCCCTATCGCTTGTACACTTTTTCTGACCACAGTTTTCCTTCCCTTTGCCTCTCTATTAATGTGTTTGGACACAGAGCTCTGAGAACAGCCAGCCTCTTCAGCAATAACCTTTTGTGTCTTTCCCTCCTTGTGCAATGTGTCGATGGTCGCCTTTTGGACAGCTGTCAAATCTGAAGTTTTCCCCATGTTTGTGTAGGCTTCAGAACTGGACTGAGAGACCATTTAAAGCCCTTTGCAGGTGTTTTGAGTTAATCAGCTGATTACTTTGTGGCACCAGGTGTCTTCAAAATTTAACCCTTACACAATATTCTAATTTTGTGACACACGGAATTTTGGATTTTCATTTGTTGCCACTTCAAATCATCAAAATTAAATGAAATAAACATTTGAATGCATCAGTCTGTGTGCAATGAATAAATATAATGTACAAGTTACACCTTTTGAATGCAATTACTGAAATAAATCAAGTTTTTCAAAATATTCTAATTTACTGGCTTTTACCTGTATGTATCAATCTGTGAAGGGGTTCCCCAGGGCTCCATTCTGGGGCCAATTTGGGGACACTCTATCTCGGAAGTCTCTGTCTGACCAGGATGAGAGCCTCAGAGAGGGCTTGGATATACAGGTACCCATTCTGTATTGTAACTTTCATGTCAGTGATGCAAAGCTAAAAGAAATCAAAGCGGAGACCTAGAAAGACACACAGTTAAAGGCACTTAAAAGAACAATCAGTGAAGGGTGGCCCGAGGAATGGAAACTATGCCTGCAGAATATTTCAGAGTACAGGAACTATTGTGACAAGCTCTCCCAGATGAATTACATCATATTCAAGGGTGAGGGAATTTTTGTTCCTACTCAACAACACCCACCCACTTTTTGGGACCAATGATATTTGACCCACTCACTTTTCAGCCCATCCGTCTCTTTTACTTTTCAGAGCGCTGTCAGTCAAATCCATTCCACACTACTGCTTGCTCAAATCTATTCTACTTTGCTCATTTAGAGTCCATATAAATTAAACTCCATGGTATGTTTTCACTTTATATCTCACATACTGTCACCAAACCAGGCTTTTGATCATCATGTTTTTTATCAATATTTCAAAATAGAATAAAAACAAAAAAAAATTACACTTAATTTTTTGTAATCATAACTTATGTTATGCTGCATTATATTCCATTCCATGTAACATTTTGAATTGTTACAGTGCAGAATTTTGTAATTTTTTATTTGTATAGCACATTTCAGCAACAGGGCAATTAAAAGTGCTTTACACAAAATCAGTTAAAAAAACAGTTAAAAGAAAATAAAACCGATAAAACACAGAAGAAACAGTTCAAAATAAAAACAGATAAAACACAAGAATAAAAGTTACAGTGCAGTATAAGAGATTAAACAGTAAAGAAATGAACATCATTTAAAGAAAGGCAACATCAAAAAGAAAAGTCTTCAGCATTGATTTAAAAGAACTGAGAGTAGCAGCGGATCTGCAGGTTTCTGGGAGTTTGTTCCAGATAGAGCATAGAAACTGAAAGCTGCTTCCCCCTGTTTAGTTCTGACTCTAGGAACAGAAAGTAGACCTGTCCCAGATGACCTTAGAGGTCTGGGGGGGTCATAGTGTACTAGCAGATCAGAAATGTATTTTGGCCCTAAACCGTTTAGTGATTTATAAACTAGCAAAAGAACTTTGAAATCAATTCTTTGGGGCACAGGAAGCCAGTGTAAGGACTTCAGAACTGGAGTGATGTGATCCAGTCTCTTGGTCTTAGTGAGGACTCGAGCAGCAGCGTTCTGAATCAGCTGCAGCTGTCTGATTGATTTTTTTAGGGAGACCTGTAAAGACCCCGTTACAGTAGTCAAGTCTACTGAAGATGAAAGCAAATCCTGTTGACACATAAGATGAAACCAAATCCTGTTGACACATAAGTCCTTTAACCCTTGATATATTCTTAAGGTGATAATAGGCTGACTTTGTAATTGTCTTAATGTGGCTGTTAAAATTCAGATCAGAGTCCATGACTACACCAAGATTTCTGGCTTTGTCTGTTGTTTTTAACATTGTTGTTTGAAGCTGAGCGCAGACTTTTAATCGTTCCTCTTTTGCTCCAAAAACAACCACCTCAGTTTTTCCCTCATTTAATTTCAGAAAGTTCTGGCACATCCAGCCGTTAATTTGTTCGATGCACTTAGTCAGTTTTTGTATTGGACTACAGTCCCCTGGCGATAAGGTTATGTAAATTTGTGTGTCGTCCGCATAACTATGGTAACTTATTTTGTTGTTTTCCATAATCTGAGCCAGTGGAAGCATGTAGATGTTAAACACTGTGACAACACATATCCTGTACTTGATATGGAGGCACTGACTGTTTGTCTAATCTTCTGAATTTTGTCTTTGAAGAAGGAGGCAAAGTCATTGCAGGCCTTGGTAAATAAAAGTTCAGATGCTACTGGTACTGGAGGGTTTGTTAACCTATCGACAGTAGCAAACAAAGCACGTGAATTATTATTGTTTCTAGAGATAATATCAGAGAAGAAGGACCGCCTTGCATTCCTCAGTTCCAAATTATAAATGCGAAGTCTCTCTTTAATAGTGTAAATTGGGTTAGCTATGATGGCTAAGAGTCCATTTACTTTGATGATGAATGCTAAAAAAATTACACTCAAGGAATACAAGAAATATAAATATAATATTTATAATATAAATGTAAAATCCATAACTTTATAAAGCATTGCTTAGTGCTTAATTTGCACGCAAAACTACCGATCTATGGTCTTCTACGATAACAACCTTGTCTCTGTTCCATATCATTTTCAGGTGGGCCGTATTTCCTGATGTCCCGCTCTCTGGGTCCTGAAGTTGGTGCCCCAATTGGGGTAATCTTTTCCTTCGCCAACTCTCAGGCCAGTGCGCTCAACGCCGTTGGCTTTGCAGAGGTGGTCCAGCAACTGCTGCAGGTAGTTATTATGCTTCTTAATATGCCTCTAAAATAGATGCATAATAGTTTGTTTTCCAAAACCCTTGGGAATATAGATAATTGATAAGGCAAGAATTCTTTATAAACTGTCAAGTAGATTTTAAAAACCTGAACTGAATAAACTTGTATTCATGAGGTGTATATCAACATGACTGTGAACTCATCCTCGAAACGTTAACAAATTGTTAAGCAAAGGCCCGATGATGTTTACCTAAAATGTACTTACATATACATTTTTATATTTTGTTTTTCTCATGTTTGAATAATATGATTATATTATTGTAGGCGTCTGGTATTGTCATGGTCGATCGATTGAATGACATCCGTATCGTGGGCGTGATCACACTTGTTTTTCTTCTGCTCATTTCATTGGCTGGAATGGAGTGGGAGACCAAGGTGAGCACATCCTCCACCACGTTATTTGCTCACTACCTTTTACTCTTCATCATAATTATTTCCTTTTTTTTCTCATTCATTTTTCTTGGTCTCTCAGGCCCAGGTTGTTTTCTTTATAGCTCTCATGTCCTCATTTGCCAACTACTTGGTGGGCACAATCATCCCGCCCTCCATAGATAAACAGGCCAAAGGCATCTTTGGATACAGCAGTGAGTTCAGGCTTCTCAGGACAAATTTGAGCCTTTTATTACAGCATATTATCATCAGGTTTAAAATATGCATTAGTTTCTCAGCAGACAATACAGTGTTTTTGTTGTTGCCTGTCACCAGGTAAGATCTTCATAGCAAATCTGGCACCAAATTGGAGAGGCCCTGACGGCAACTTTTTCCAGATGTTTGGCCTTTTCTTCCCTGCTGTCTCTGGCATCCTGTATGGAGTCAACATCTGTGGAGACCTCAAAGTACGATGATGAAAAAGGCAGAGAGATACTTCTAACACATCGACTATAAACAAACTACAAGAATGTTGACTTCTGTGTGATTTCCTTTTGCAGGACCCTAATGTTGCTGTCCCCAAAGGCACCTTACTGGCTATTTTCTGGACTACAATCTCCTATTTAGCTATTTCTATTACTGCTGGTAAGCTAATGATTTAACATGCTTTTATTACATCCCATTTGGTGGTACCGGGGACAATAACCCAAAAATTAAAATGAGCAACAGCATCAGTGTGGAATTAACAAAGTGTTTATCTTTATTTTTAATGTAATCAAAAAAGTTAACAAAAGGTGGAAGAGAATGGGACCTGAAGGTCATGGCAAACAAATTAATGAAAGAAAAATTAGTAAATGAAAATAATACAACAGATCTAGTTCTAACCCCCAATTTCCACAGGATGCTTAACAGCTGCGGATCAACTCTGCTGCGTGTTGTCAACACCCACCATGACTGACAGCTGAAGTCTCAAGGACCCACGAGGCCTTGCAAATTCAGTTGCCAGTCCTCAAAATTGCATCGGCTGCAGCAACACTTTTAGCTATGGAAAAATTATAGAATGCTTAAATGCGATAACATTAGGGTTGCCACCACCGCTTGTACTGGAATCCGCATTGCCTTGCTTACATGGGATCCCAGCCCCCTCGGGCTCTGCGCTTATAAGCATAATTCAAATGTTGATGCTGTGGAATGACTTATGACAATATTAAACATTATGGGGTCTAGATAATGTATAGATGAAGTAGTCAACTAATGTTCTTTACCTGCTATTTTATAAAAGCCCTCTTTAATGGACTGCGTAGGCAAGTTTCCTGGGAACACAACAAATCTATCCAGTATTGCTCTTGCTTAGGTTCTCTGCATCACCCATAACATTAACAAGATCGGTGGCCAACTGTCACTCACACACACAATGGTGGCAACGGAGCACACAGAGGTGAAGGATAGAATTGTCTGAAAAGGCAGACATATTATAGCAGATATTATGGAGACTTAAGGGGACACACCAAATTTTGAGCAATGCTTTTTTATATAACAGCCTTCCACTATGTATTTGGTTCTCATTTGATTACCTAAACTAGTAGGGACTGTTTAAGAAATTAGGTTAGACTGGGTGATGGGACAGAAGGCATGGAGCCTTAGGTTATATCACTCATGATAAAGGCAGTGCCATCAGTGATCTGCATGTGCACGAGAGGGTTGATGGGCTCAAATTGTAGAAAAAATATTCACATCTTTATCTTCCTCCAGCATCGTGTGTGGTGCAAGATGCCTCGGGTAATATAAGTGACATTATAACTGCAAACATGACTGGTGACTGTCTGGGTCAGGGATGTCAGTTCGGCTGGAACTTCACAGAGTGCATCGTGTCACAGTCTTGTCAAGATGGTCTGGCCAATACTCAAGAGGTACCACTCAATCCTTCTGCCTGTCATGGTATAAAAATATGATATCCAAATAATATACCAAATTTACTGGGTTTGTAAAATGAGCCAGTTTTCCTAAAAGTGGCTACGTGGAACTTAAGTTCGTAAGTACAGCCTGCTTTGGATGTAGCCTGAGCTAAACTGTGTGTCACTGTCACTGTGTCAAAAGCCAAAGTATGGGCCAGAGTTTCTTGTAGCAGCCAACGTAATGAAGACCCAAGTAGCTTTTACACAAGTACAGGGGGAAAGTAAGTTAACGTGAGGCAAACACAGACTGAAAAGAAATCAAAACTGGTGAATTTCATGTAACTTTAGGCTACTGACAGACAACCACATCTCGCATTGTAAGTTAGGTAGCACTTTATATTACAGATTGGTAATAAGATGGCAGGGTTTTCTCTGGGTTTTTAGAGCAGTTTTGCATCGGCTGCTCTATACTCTGTCAGTTGGGTCCTGCAGTCTGAATATTCCATTCCATACAGACTAATGTAAAAATATCAAAAGGGCATTCTTTTAAAGCCTCAAATAAGGTTGAATATTTTAAAACCTATTAATGAGATTTGAAAGTTGAACACCACCCTGAATGCTTAAAAGATGGGTAACATTTTAAAGTTGTAATGGAGTTTCTTTGTGAATGTGTGAATGAGTAAATAGCAGTTGAAAAGGTATGAATTTGTATCAAATTTGAATCCATCCACTTTAATGGGGCCAATTTGCCAGAACAAAACAATTAAAAACAAACTCCTCCTATCATTTTTTATTATTTATTATTTTTATTATCATATCTTTTCAGGATGTGTCAACAGCAGATTTACAGTTAGCCAGTGTTATTGGGATGTGCACCAAGTAGTAGGCACACTGTCTGTGTTCTCGCAGAATTTTCTTGTTACCATATTATAATGCTGAAACACAGCCAACCTTTATGTTCCACAAATTTCCCATTTTTTCAATAAGATACTGTACTGACTTCTTACCTGGAAACACTTCTGGTAGTTGTGTAATTTTCGTGTAACACCAGAAAAGAAAAATAGGTAGCAGGAGATTTCTTTATATAAACCTTAATATGGCTATGGAAAGTTATCTGTTGTAGTTATGGCTGATACCGGGGCAGGGCCATCACAGACAAAAAGCAAATTAAAGCTGCAAGCAGCTATAAATGGGCCCTTGTCCCTCTCATCACATGGGGGCTGGCAGGTTGCCGGTTGACAGTAATGCCCTTCGACAAAAAATCCCAATCTTAACCTTAAAGCATTAAGATATTAAGGCTTCCCTGAACACTTGAGGTGAATCTGTTAAACCAGCTCGGAAGACATCACAATATAATGACTGTAACTTCCTGGTGCCCGTAGGGGGCGCTATAACTACAACTTAGTATTGATTTGTACATGTCTTTGGGTCAGGACCCTTATAAGCCCTGAGCAGTGTGGGGCAGATTGGACAGTGTACAGGCTACTCACAAACCACTTCCTGTTTGGCAAAATTCACTGCCCTGCTATGCACATATTTATGATAAAAACTGAACCAGATGAAAACCGATGAATCTGTAGGAGGAGTTTGAGTATAACCCCTTAAAAATTGTCAAAATTGTCCATAATCTGAAAATTTCAATACAACCTCCTGTTGGGTTTATTGTTGGGTCCGAGAGGCTTTTTTGTATGTCTGGATACAATACATATGCCTACCAAATTACATGCCTCTACGTGAAAGTTAAAGGAAATTTCTAATGAAAGAAAAGAGAAAAAACATTTGTATGTCGATAGGGCCTTCGTCCAACCATGTTGTTGCTGGTGCCCTAAATAGCATTTTTTTAGTGTGTTAGTCTTGTTTGCTGTTACAGGTATTTATGATCATCATATGGAAATTGAAACAGTTTCAGAAACATTTAAAAGTTCCTTGCAGCTACTTTAATTCACAAGTTTTATATCAAATATAATAATGTAAATATCTTTATGACTATTCCAACTAGGTAATGGGCCAACTGTCAGCTTGGTACTACCTCGTCCACGTTGGTTCCTTTGCAGCCACCTTGTCATCTTCTCTTGGCTACCTCGTCTCCGCTCCTAAAATATTTCAGGTAACAAACAACACAGGGTTCACAAACCCTAATGGAAGAACACGGAAGGGATAGAGAGACCCCGCCCGGAGGAAGCTCGGGGCCCCCGTCTGGAGCCAGGCCCAGATGGTGGGCTCGACAGCGAGCGCCTGGTGGCCGGGTTTGCCACGGAGCCCGGTCGGGCACAGCCCGAAGAAGTGACGTGGCACCTCTCCCTCCTGCCCATGGGCCCACCACCTGTGGGAGGAACCAAAGGGGTCGGGTGCGCTGTGACATGGGTGGCAGCGAAGGTCAGGGGCTTCGACGGACCAGACCCGGGCGGCAGAGGCTGGCTCTGGGGACGTGGAATGTCACCTCTCTGTGGGGGAAGGAGCCGGAACTTGTGCGGGAGGTGGAGCGCTACCAGTTAGATCTGGTGGGGCTTACCTCTACGCACAGTCTCGGTTCTGGAACCGTACTCCTGGATAGGGGTTGGACTCTGTCCTACTCTGGAGTTGCCCATGGTGTGAGGCGCCGGGCGGGTGTGGGGATACTCACAAGTCCCGGCTGAGTGCCGCTGCGTTGGAGTTTACCCGGTGGACGAGAGGGTCGCCTCCCTACGCCTGCGGGTGATGGGGAAAACTCTGACTCTTGTTTGTGCATATGCACCAAACAAGAGTTCGAGTATTCGGCCTTCTTGGAGACCTTGAATGGAGTCCTGTATGGGGCTCCAGTAGGGGACTCCATAGTTCTGCTGGGGGACTTCAACGCACACGTGGGTGATGATGGAGATACTTGGAGAGGCGTGATTGGGAGGAACGGCCTCCTGATCTAAACCAGAGTGGTTGTCTGTTGTTGGACTTCTGTGCTAGTCACGGATTGTCCATCACAAACACCATGTTCGAACATAGGGATGCTCATAAGTGTACGTGGTACCAGAGCACCCTAGGCCAAAGGTCAATGATCGATTTTATAATCGTTTCATCTGATCTGAGGCCGTATGTTTTGGACACTCGGGTGAAGAGAGGGGCAGAGCTGTCAACTGATCACCATCTGGTGGTGAGTTGGGTCAGGGGTGGGGAAGACTCTGGACAGACCTGGTAAACCCAAGCGGGTAGTGCGGGTGAATTGGGAACGTCTGGAGGAGGCCCTGTCCGACGGACTTTCAACTCACACCTCCGGCGGAGCTTTCGGGCATCCCTGTGGAGGCTGGGGGCATTGAACCTGAGTGGACAATGTTCAAAGTTTCCATTGCTGAAGCTGCGGCGAGCTGTGGTCATAGGGTCTTAGGTGCCTCAAGGGGCGGTAACCCACGAACACCCTGGTGGACACCGGTGGTCAGGAAGCCGTCCGACTGAAGAAGGAGTCTTTCCGGGATATGTTATCCCGGAGGACTCCGGAGGCAGTTGCAGGGTACCGACGGGCCGAAGGGCTGCAGCCTCTGCCGTGACAGAGGCAAAGCAGCGGGTGTGGGAGAAGTTCGGAGAAGACATGGAGAAGGACTTTCGGTCGGCACCAAGGTGCTTCTGGAAAACCGTTCGCCACCTTAGGAGGGGGAAGCGAGGAATCATCCAAGCTGTATACAGTAAGGATGGGACGTTGTTGACCTCAACTGGGGAGGTAATAGAGCGGTGGAAGGAGCACTTTGAGGAACTCCTAAATCCAACCGACACGCCCTCT
This sequence comes from Percina caprodes, assembly GCA_013375575.1. NCBI lineage: Eukaryota > Metazoa > Chordata > Actinopteri > Perciformes > Percidae > Percina > Percina caprodes. The sequence continues at coordinate 11,853 of JABXJD010003377.1, read as the reverse complement.
GTGGTAGAGGCAGAGCTAGAGGATGATGGGGGTTGTCGTCAATTTCCCTGGTGGAAGTCGCTGAGGTAGTCAAACAACTCCACAGCGGCAAAGCCCCAGGGATTGATGAGATCCGTCCAGAAATGCTGAAAGCTCTGGGTGTGGAGGGGATGTCTTGGTTGACACGCCTCTTCAACATTGCGTGGAAGTCTGGGACGGTGCCTAAGGAGTGGCAGACCGGGGTGGTGGTTCCCCTATTCAAAAAGGGGGACCAGAGGGTGTGTGCCAATTACAGGGTATCACACTTCTCAGCCTCCTGGTAAAGTCTACTCCAAGGTGCTGGAAAGGAGGGTTCGGCCGATAGTCGAACCTCGGATTGAAGAGGAACAATGTGGATTCCGTCCTGGCCGTGGAACAACGGATCAGATCTTCACTCGCAAGGATCTTGGAGGGCCTGGGAGTATGCCCAACCAGTCTACATGTGTTTTGTGGATCTGGAGAAGGCGTATGACCGGGTCCCCGGGAGAAATTGTGGGAGGTGCTGCGGGAGTATGGGGTGAGGGTCCCTTCTCAGGGCCATCCAATCTCTGTATGACCAAAGCGAGAGCTGTGTCCGGGTTCTCGGCAGTAAGTCGGACTCGTTCCAGGTGAGGTTGGCCTCCGCCAGGGCTGCGCTTTGTCACCAATCCTGTTTGTAATATTTATGGACAGGATATCGAGGCGTAGTCGGGCGGGGGGTTGCAGTTCGGTGGGCTCGGGATCTCATCGCTGCTTTTGCAGATGATGTGGTCTTGATGGCGTCATCGGCCTGTGACCTCCAGCACTCACTGGATCGGTTCGCAGCCGAGTGTGAAGCGGCTGGGATGAGGATCAGCACCTCTAAATCTGAGGCCATGGTTCTCAGCAGGAAACCGATGGAGTGCTTTCTTCGGGTAGGGAGTGAGTCCTTACCCCAAGTGAAGGAGTTTAAGTACCTTGGGGTCTTGTTCGCGAGTGAGGGGACCATGGAGCGTGAGATTGGTCGGAGAATCGGAGCAGCTGGTGCGGTATTACATTCAGTTTATCGCACCGTTGTAACGAAAAGAGAGCTGAGCCAGAAGGCAAAGCTCTCGATCTACCGGGCAATTTTCGTTCCTACCCTCACCTATGGTCATGAAGGCTGGGTCATGACCGAAAGAACGAGGTCCAGGGTACAAGCGGCGAAATGGGTTTCCTCAGGAGGGTGGCTGGCGTCTCCCTTAGAGATAGGGTGAGAAGCTCAGTCATCCGAGAGGAGCTCGGAGTAGAGCCGCTGCTCCTTCGCGTCGAAAGGAGCCAGTTGAGGTGGTTCGGGCATCTGGTAAGGATGCCTCCAGGGCGCCTCCCTAGGGAGGTGTTCCAGGCACGTCCAGCTGGGAGGAGGCCTCGGGGAAGACCCAGGACTAGGTGGAGAGATTATATCTCCAACCTGGCCTGGGAACGCCTCGGGATCCCCCAGTCGGAGCTGGTTGATGTGGCTCGGGAAAGGGAAGTTTGGGGTCCCCTACTGGAGCTGCTGCCCCCGCGACCCGATACCGGATAAGCGGATGAAGATGGATGGATGGATGGATGGAACAAACAACAGCCACACTCTTATGTTAATATGCCTGTGACATCTATTTTTTTCTGGCTCAGCGGATGTACATTGCTTGGATAAAGCTTTGTGATAAATGAAGACACAAGGATGTATTAGATTATTGAACTGCCAGACAATGACCACAATGACAGAAAGGACAAGAGTCAAATCTGAGACATTACTAAAATTATTATTTTTGCTTTATATGATACTTTCAAAAGGGCCAACATCATAATTAAAATATAATACGTTTGTAAAAGTTATTAATTGTTTCATATCCATACCGACATATTTATAAATTTAGCCAAATTTAACATGATGCACATATTAATACATTTCTACTCTCTGCTTTATCTGCCAGTGTCTGTGCAGAGACAACATATACCCATACATTGGAGTCTTTGGCAAGGGCTATGGGAAAAATGATGAGCCACTCCGGGCCTATATGCTGTCCTTCATCATTGCTGTGGCCTTTACTCTCATTGGTGGGTGTGATCTAATGCTGCACTTTGTAATTATCCTGATAGCTCTGGATTTGTTGTTGATGATTGATTATTCTCTGTTGTATCGTTACAGGTGACCTGAACATCATTGCAATGTTGAACTCAAGCTTATTCATGGCTGTCTACACCATCATCAACTTTAGCTGCTTTCATGCTTCATTCACAAACTCTCCAGGTGAGTTATCCGTTTGTCATTGCTTTCTAAAATGACTCATTTGAGCTTTGCTGTCTGGCCAGTGCTATGGCTAAGGTTTAGGGTTACGGAAACATTGTGTTCAAAGCTAAAAGAAAACTGTGGCCTCCTCCATTTCAAGAAGGAGGTTTAACAAACTCTGAGTCTAACCCTGATCTCTGAATTGATTTACGGTTCCAGAACAGCTGATTTGAGTTGGTTCAATCAACCGCAATTAGGTTGACTCAGAGTTATGCTGCGTTCCAGGCAACCCATAACTCGTGTTTTCACAACCTTCAACTTGTGAAAGTGCCCCAGAGCGGCAGTCAAACCTGTAACTCACTACTCATGAACTTGTACAAGATAGTTTTACTCCCAGTTACAGTTTTGACGTCACACACACAACAATGGCGACTCTTGTTGATGCTGTACAGACTAGGGTGACCAGACGTCCCCGGTTTTGGCGACTTGTCCCCGGATTTCACTGTGACTGACAGACCCAAAATTGGAATGAAAGAAAGAAAATACTGACCAAACGGAGACGATAGTCGCACACCCTCCACCCGCAGGCTCCAGACAGCCAGAGCCAGCGCTGCTCAGAGAGGTTTTAGAAGCCGTGTTTTACGATGCTAAAATCACTGATTATCCACCACGGCATCAAATCAAGAAATGTAAATAATTCAAGTGTAATGGTTTTTAAGTCAAATAATATTCTTCAAACATGCCTCACTTTTATGCGACAAAAGTACATGTTATAACCTTCCCTTCTCTGAAAGAAAAAAAACATATTTAAAAAAACATATTTAGGAGTAGCTGAATCCCACTACTTTTGCGTAATTTAGAGAGATTGACTGAATTTATTACATGGAATGAATAGTATGTTTGTCAGTGAGTGTGTGTGTGTGTGTGTGTGTGTGTGTGTGTGTGTGTGTGTGTGTGTGTGTGTGTGTGTGTGTGTGTGTGTGTGTGAGAGAGAGGTTATTAATATTGTAGAGTGAATGTGTGTATGTGCATTTGCATGTGTGAGTGCAGTGTGTTGTATGTATGTGTGCCTATAGCTTTATTCACATACTTACTGTGTGTGTGTGTGTGTGTGTGTTTGAGAGAGAGAAAGCGAGCGAGAGAGAGCAGTTTGTGTTGTGTGTGTATGTATGTATCATGTGTTTGAGGTTCTTCAATGTGTGGATTATGTTGAAACAACCAAGGGATTGTCAGGAGATATAGGAGCCAGACTGTGACCAATGCGAAGTCATCACATGAAAACAAAGAGACATTTGCCCTCTGGCTGCCATATTGGATAAAGGTGTAAGATTAAAGGTTATGTGTTATTTCTGTTTGTTATTGTCACCCCTTTTTAGGTTGGCGGCCGCAGTTTATTTACTACGATAAATGGGTATCTTTATTCGGAGCAGTGGTCTCTTTTGTACTGATGTTCATATTTAGCTGGTGGGCTGGTCTTGTCACTCTGATCATCTTCATCCTCCTGTGGCTATACATCTACTACAAGAAGCCAAGTAAGTCCAAAAGAGAGAATGTGTTTTGAAAAGCAACTATGTTCTGATGAGGATAGCCTGGCTTATATTAATGAATGGAACAGAACAAGTCACATTAGTGTGATTTTACCTCACATATGTGTGTTTTGATATCCACAGACCTGAACTGGGGTACATCAATCCAGGCAGGTTCTTACAACATGGCTTTGTCAGCCTCTGTTGCTCTAGCTTGTGTTGAGGATCATGTCAAAAATTTTAGGTATATCATGCATCATTATTCCTAATTAGCATATTGACTTCTCTCTATAGTATTTGTCTAATTCATGTTTAACTACAAATTGATCTCATAATTCTCAGTGATTAGAAAAGTAGTGTGTTAACATTTAATGTGTTCCTTCAGACCGCAATGTCTGGTCCTGACTGGGCCACCAACCCAGCGACCAGCTCTGGTGGACTTCGTTAACTCCTTTACCAAACATGCAAGCCTCATGATCTGTGGAGACATAATCATGGTCAGTCATTTAATCTCAACAATTTTGTTACCGAAAGGAAAATATGAAAGATGATTCATAAACTTGTTGAAGAAAAATACCCAATCCTTCATACAGTAGCTTTTCATCAGACATGTTTTACTGGTTGTGTTCAATGTTTAATTTTATGTCATTTATTGAATCTCCTTGTTCTTTATGGATCAGGACAGGAAGACTCGGCCACAGGAAGCCACAGATCGGTTGGTAAAGTGGATGAACAAGAGGAAGGTGCACTCCTTTTATTCTCCTTTCACTGCTGACAGCCTCAGAAGTGGAGCTCAAAACTTGCTACAGGTAAAACATCTGCAAGTGTTTATCTGTGGGAAATAACTACAACTTCACTTGTGTTGGGAACATTTGCTGGGGATTAATCTGGCTGGTTTTAGGATGACAACATGTTAAAGACAAATTTATACTTTCTTATCCTCGCAATTTTGGCTCCTTTTGTATTTGTATCTTTTCTCATTAGAGTAGGAGTCATCTATTGGGTTCAAAATATAACTTTCATTACAACTTTTAAGTCCTGTTACTCACATAGTACAGTATTTCTACCTACATTATATTTTTATTTATATTTTATGAAAATTTAAATACAATTTATCTTCTTATTTGACATTTTCTCAAGGCTTCTGGTCTTGGCAAGCTGAAGCCCAACACTCTGGTCCTGGGCTTCAAGTCAAACTGGGAGGACAGTTCTCCTGAAAGCATTGAAGATTATGTCAACACAATAAAGTGAGTGTAGTTAAAGAAAAGATTATAAAAACCGTGTTGACGGTTTCACTGTCATTGAAGGATTAAACAGCTCTCTATAGCCTGAGGAAATATTGCACATTTTAAGAAGTAGTTGCTGTCTCTTACAGGTGCTTACAGGCGCAGTAAGCATAACATGTAATTATTTTTAACATCATTTCTACTTTAAAAACTTCCTTTTCTTTTCTCTAGCGATACCTTCGACTCTAACTACTGTCTCTGTATCTTGAGGATGATGGACGGGCTGGATGTCTCTGACCAGTTTGATTTTGAAGGTTAGAAATCCAGACTTTATAATCCTTTTGTCTTTATTTTATCTGTGTAATTTCCTACAACATGACATATTTGTATAATATTGAAAACAAAATGGTTAAGGATGCAATGTCTGTCTTCCAGTGAACCGGGGGTTTGAGCCTGATGAATCTGTTGAAAAACGGGACCAGCAATCTTCTGAGGGGGAACCCAGTGAGCAGACATAAACATTAGAATACAATATTTTGAGGACATTGTATTGACTTTATATTCCTCTCCTGAATAATCATCAGTACCATGAAATCCTAAACAATCCACATCTAACTGTAACCTAAATAGAAAACTATGAAAAGGATCCCTCGTAGTGATGAACCTACAGAGAATTTTCACCGGAATCAGTTGTTCCCTGCCAGTGTTGGGCAGTAATGCATTACTCAGTAACATATTACTGTTATAGTATTACTTTCCACAGTAATGAGTAGTGTAAGGAATTACAATTTTCAAAACAGTAATTTTGTTATAGTTACTAATCCAACTAACACTGCGTTACAGAATGTGATGAATGTATTTTTTTTTTTTCACGGTAGGCTTTCTTATGACGTGACGTGTTCGCTTTTCGTAATTTAGCTTGGAGCAGTTCAGGGCCAGTCAGCTCACTTCACGTTGGCTACTAGCCAAAAAGCTAAACAAAGGATGACAGAAAGAGGAATACTGCTGGATCAGCTGGCAGTATTGTCATAATATAAAAAACTTTGATCAGAGTGGGAGTCTTGCCTTGTGCACGCAGGCAGTGCGAATGCTTATGGTCATTAGCATCGCAAGGTCCTTCACATACTGTAAGCCTTGTGAAACTTAGTAGGCATATGTGAATGTGTGATAGTCTTTAAAACATACAGTAACGTCCTTAATGCAGAATGTCTGCAGGTATGCAGTTTGGCTGATTGTTGAGACCTCCTGTTAGGTTAATTATTGTTCCAATAAAGTAGAATGAGGTCTAAAGGTGCTGGCAGGTACTAGTAATATAACGAGTAACTAATAACTTTTGATATTGAGTAACGTTACAAATTACTTTTGATACAAGGTAATAAGTAAAGTAATAGTATTAATTTTTAAGGACTAATAAATAAAGAGTAAAATATTACAATTCCTGAGAAACTTGCCCAACACTGCTTCCCGCAGCTTTATAGTGCTTTTTAGAGAGTTTGAGAGTCTTTATTGGGTTCTCTCTCACAGCTCTCATAGTGTCATTTTTGGCTGCAGCAGGTAGCTGTTTTAAGTGAAAACACTCTAAAAAGCTACTGTACACCTGAGTGTACAAGCTGGTGAACATTGTGTGAAGCATGTAGTAGCTAAGAAGCCAGATATTTCTCTGATGAGTTGGTCAAAACCAAAAACAGAGATAAAAGCACCACCACTTTGTAACTATATTACAGTATTTAATTATATTTGGACACCTTAGAGTGCATTTTTGCTTCCTAATACTACTCTAGACTACTAATTATAACTAGTATTTATTGTAGTATTGCTTCCGCACCTCACTTTTCTTTCTTTTGCACTTCCAGCTGACGATGGGACCAATAAAGGCGATAGTGATGAGACAGTGTTTCATGATGACCAGGGGAAGAAGACCATTGACATCTACTGGATAGCAGATGATGGAGGTTAGAACTGACAAAACCAACCCAATACACTAGTTTTATGCAAATGACTTGTTGGTAATCTGTGATAATTAACATAATTATTATACGTGTGAACTGGGGACTTCTGGAGGAGGCCCTTTCCAATAGATCTTCTAATCACACTGCCAGCGGGACTTTTCTGGCATTCCTCTAGAGGTTGAGGGCATTGAACCTGAGTGGGTACTAATGATCAAAACTTACATTGCTAAAGCTTGGAGCTGTGATCTTAAGGTCTTAGGTGTCTTAAGGGGTGGTACCCCCATGAACACTGTGGAGGACACAAATGGTCAGGGAATAGTAGGATAGTTTTAGTACAACAATGGTCGGTGGTCACAAGGAGGAGCCACCCAGAGCCGCAGGAATGTATTTTGAATTGGGGAAACACATGTTATTATCAACGTTTGACTATATATATACAGTACAGGTCAAAAGTTTGAACACACCTTCTTATTCAATGCGTTTTCTTTATTTTCATGACTATTTACATTGTAGATTATCACTGAAGGAATCAAAACTATGAATGAACACATATGGAATTATGTACTCAACAATAAAAGTGTGAAATAACTGAAAACATGTCTTATATTCTAGTTTCTTCAAAGTAGTCACCCTTTGCTTTATTGATAGTGCTGCAAACCCTTGGTGTTCTCTCAATCAGCTTCAACAGTTGGGCATTTTTTCAGTGATTTATGTCATTTTTAAAATAATTTCTTACATTTTTCCACTATTCCCAGCACTATGTCAATGGGAATCAGATGAATGTTGAACCCAACATAGAGACACGAAACACGTGACCACCTCGGAACCAATGGCATAACAGGATAGCTCAGAACATTTGATTCCCTGGTTGGCCAAAGTCTCTATATAAAGTGTGCTGCTTTGCACCTCTAGTTCCTGCAACCATGGAGCCACCTCTATGTCTGAGAGTATGGGCTGGATACAGAGGCATGCAAAAAAGTATACATTTTTCATAGATCATCTTTCTTATTTCGTATTTCTTTCTTCTCTTTTAAGGTCTGACTCTGCTGGTGCCTTACCTGATCTCCAGGAGGAAACTCTGGAGCCGATGTAGGGTCAGAGTCTTCATCGTAGGAGAGCAACTAAACAAGGAGGACAGCCGCACGAGTATGTATCCTCTACTTTACCTCTGGGAAAAGTGAGTAATAATGAAAAATAATTAAACTTATGAAACTCACTTTAGTGAGCTCAAGATAGCTTCCCTTCCTGGTGCACATCAAGAAGAGTTAAATAAAAAAGGTCTTGGTCCTGCCCCTCTACATTCTACAGAATTAATTGTCAATGCACCAATTAAAATTTATACTGTACATTAATTGTCCCTGTTAATTCAAGTGATGTTGGAAAAGTAAGAAGGAATTTGGTAAGAATGCAAACATACAATTATTAGCTGTTTTCCCCATGCAAAACTCCATATAATATATATATAGTCCAGCAGAAAATATAATTTGGACTTATAGTGCTCTGAATTTATTTGTACCTTTTTTTAAAACCATATAGTTTTACATTAAATACAGATTTTATTTAGGTTAACTGATTTTTTTATGCAAGGAACACCTCCCTAGGCGTCCAAGGTGCATTGTTACCAGATGCCCAAACCACCTCAACTGACTCCTTTTAGTGCAAAGGAGCAGCGGCTCTACTCCGAGTTCCTCACGGATGACTGAGCTTCTCACCCTATTTTTAAGGTAGATGCCAGACACCCTCCTGAGGAAACCCATTTTGGCTGCTTGTACCCAGGATCTTGTTCTTTCAGTCATGACCCAGCCTTCATTAGCATAGGAGAGGAACAAAAATTGACCACTAGATCGAGAGCTTTGCCTTCTGGCTCAGGTCTCTTTTCGTCACAACGGTGCGGTCAGGCAAATGCAATACTGCCCTCTCTAACCCTAACCTTCTTGCTTTGGACGTACAGAGATTGGATGATCCAGAGAACGGACTCCCTCACCCCATATTCCCAAAAATAAAAATTCAAATTTCTTTCAAATTCAGATTTTATGGACACTGTTACCTTTACTGTTATCGTTTAAAATGCACTATGGTAATGCATTATTGTCTGAGGAAACCGAAGTGCTGAGACATTGACTGTTGTTTCTTTTAGGATGCTTGCTCTTCTGAAACGGTTTCGTTTGGATTTTAAAGACGTTACAGTCATGACAGACTGCGAGAGGCGTCCAAAGGCCAAGAAGTATGTCTCTGCATTTACTGTCACAACACACACTGAAATCAGAAATCTGATCTGTCTATAATAACAGGCTATCATTTTCAATGTTTAGGTATAGCGACATTTAGTTTTGGGCAAATGTTAAAGCTATAGTGCGTGCTTTATGTGGCCCCCATGAGAAATCCCTATGTAATGACAAAAATTCACATGACACAAGCCTTCGGTGATTGTGCACCACCTCCACCCCACTCCACGTGGTTGCAAGAAGCGTTTATCCAGTCAGATCAAGGAGGACAAAGAGGATTAAAGAAAACATGATGGACTCATCAGAGGAGGTCATTTTCTTGTAGTTTTTATGTCCTCTTTGTCTCCAAAGCGGTACCCTGCTGCTTTCTCAGCGGAGACTTAAAACGCACCACTCAAGTTGCTGCCTGCGAATGTCACCGGACAACATCATTTTGTAAACATGTCCATGCTAAAAAAAAACTATTGTAATCGTAAAGATTATTACGGGTCCAAGTCCGAGGGGGCTAAGAACCCGCCTATGCAATGTAATGCAATGTGGTTCCCAGTACCAGCGGAGCCAGGAACACTACTGAAATTGCTCTGGTTTTTGTTAGGGGTCCAAGCCTGAGGGGGCTGGGGGCCGTGTTTGCAAAATTGCAATATATTAAAATCCTAGTTTTTCAACTCCTTAACTTGCGCCAGGGGGCCATTTATAGCTTTAAAGATGCTCAAAATACGAACAAATATTTGTATCCAGCTACCATAATGCAAACTTTTACATATCTCGGCCAAGTTAAAAGCTATCAACACAAAGATTAAGATCTTTATGTGGCACGACCCTCAAATTAACTGGAACAAATTTTGCAATTTTGCCACTAAGGGGCACTTGTGAAATTTGAAGGGCAACATCATGGGCCACACCCACAATGGTGCACTGATTTGAAACCATGTTTGTATTTACCTTTTAAACTACTGTGACCAAATCCAAATTTGTTGGATAGATGAAGAATGGGTCTTATACATCACATACCAAAGATTGTACATGTGGACCTCTATGTGGTGCTATTAAAACGTTAGAGGCGTTTTGGCCTTCAACTCCTAGATTACACATTTAAAAACATTATATCCTCACGTTGAATCAAACTGAATCACATGACTTAGTACCATATTTGCGGATGTTTGGGTTAGCGTTGGGACGGACTTGCGCCGGGTAGACTTGGACCCCATCATAACTGCTTACAGTTTGTATCAACTCATTTGGCAATGGCTTGAATGTAACAGACGTTCATTAATATAAAGTAGTTGTGCACTATAGCTTTAAGTGGTCCTTGAACCTTTGAAGACCAAGACATGACAAGTTTTTCTATGTCATTCATCACACACCGACTTCTGTCCTTTTTTCTTTCTTCTTGCTGCTTTTAAGCCTTGATAGGTTTTTCGACAGTATTGCCCCCTTCAGGCTATATGATGAACCGCAGGAAGGTGTCTCAGTCTCTCAAAACGCCCCATGGAAAATATCGGACAGAGAGTTTGAGGCCTTCAAACTTAAGGTGTGTGTGTGAACATAATTCATATGAAACAACATGCTGGCCATGTTAATTCCATTGACTGTCAATAAACTTAGTCAAATGTCTTCCTTCCCAGTCTGAGACAAAAGTGAGACTGAATGAAATCATCCGAAAGAATTCCAAACGGGCTGCTCTTGTGTTTGTGTGAGTACACAGTTTACATTATCACTTTGGGTTAATGAAAATATTACAACAAAGCCGTTTCCCCGTGAGACCCTGCACCTCTGACTCAGTTGGAGAAGATGGGCTGTCTCTATGAGACAGCGTTTATTTTAATTTTTTTTTTTACTTTTAGATATTTCGGGGATGCTCCGCCTCTTTGTTTTGAAGCAAAGTGATTAAAACTAAAAAGTAGATGCATACTGTACATGAAGACTTTATTAATGTACAGCATTTGTTAATAAAATGTAACTTCTCACATGAACTAACTGTGTTGCACATTATTGCCATTCATTAGCCTGTTTTTAACAAACATCCACTGGGTGCCCATAGTAGGAGTTATAGTGGTTGCAAAGTATGTTAATAAACAATTATTTGTGCTCATAACCCTACATTATAGTGATTTATAAACCATTAAATAAATGTTTATATACTATGTGTATAAATGCTGAATCATTCAGATTTATCTTGATTGTAGCCAAGAGGCCTAACTGTGTGTAATATAGTATAATATTATATAATATAATAATGATAGTTTATCTTATTTGGAGATTTCCAACCACAACCATCATTTTTTGTTGTCAAAAACTATGCACAAAAACCCACCAGACCATGGCTAATTCCACAGCAGTATGATTTATATAACACAAAGAGATGGGAGAGATTAGGTCTCTTTGGGTTTGCTGCAAACCACAGCATGCACAAATTTGACCGTATATATTTTCCCCATAAGTCAAGTAAGAGCAGTCTCTGTTCATGTCATGCAGTTTTCTTATGTTCATGTCAATGTGCTTTTTCCAGGAGCCTTCCTGTGCCACACAGCGACTGCACTAGTGCTCTGTACATGGCCTGGCTGGATACTCTGACCTATGGCCTCCACTGCCCTGTGGTGCTAATACGAGGAAACCAGGAGAATGTGCTCACTTTCTACTGCCAGTGAATGAATACATGGTCTTAATGGTCTTAAATGGGGGTCTTAAATGAGGGTG
>JABXJD010000224.1:890000-1029865 GCA_013375575.1 Percina caprodes | reverse complement strand
AACAGTTATTGCATTGATTGATTCATCAAGGTGACCAGTTCATTGATACCCAGTATTTACCTGCACCTCTACTTGGCTACTCTGATCTCAAATTAACTGGCTTGTATCATATTCAGTGGTGAAATATAACTAAGTACATTTACTCAAGTACTGTATTTAACTACAAATGTTGAGCTACGTGACTTGTCATGCCACTTTCTGCTTCTACTCCACTACATTCATCAGTAGCTTTAGTTACTTTACAAATGAAGGTTCTTGCACACAAAGCACATGTCATTTATGAAATGACGTTTTATTAGAAATTTAACTACCCAACAATATACAGGCCTACAAGTCTGTCTGAAATGATTTGGATCGTTTCCGGTTTCTAAAATGTGAGTACTTTTACTTTTCATACTTTAAGTACGTTTCCTTGATAATGTTACTAAAGTAAAAGTATGAAAGTATCATCAACGCAGAACTTTTACTGTAACAGAGTATATCGTTTTACTGTGTGGTATTAGTACTTTTACTTTACTAAGGGATCTAAATACTTCTTCCACCACTGGTCATAATAAGCAAAGAAACCAAGTTTTCCAAATTATAGTATACCTGAGATGTGTGTTTGTGTCACAAGCACCTGCAGTGATTTGTACAGATGCCTCTGTTTTAATCTGCCTCAGAACATGCTTGAATCCCAATCCTACGGCGGCGGAGTTGTAAGCGCTATTTAGCTACTTTAGTAGCTTTCGCACTGAAACCAGCCAGACATCACCTCATCCAGAGCACAGATGGGTCTGTTTGAGCCAGGTGCTAAAAACCCCAGCGTCTGTCAGGGCTGCCGTCTCGCTGGGACCAGAGGAGTACAGGAGGCTCAGCTCCTGCTGGAAGGTACAGGTAGGAAAGCAACAGTCAGCCTGAGAAAAGGGATGTGGATAAAAGGAGGTGGGGAGGGAGGAGAGAGGCGGGGGAGAAACAGGCAGCCGCAGTGGAACTAGCTGAGCAGGTTGAGCTGGTTCTTGGCTCCCGGACACAAATGCACAGTTCAACTGTTGAGCGCTTACCACGCTGTCGGTTCCCCGGACCTGCTGTTGTCTTTATGGAAAACCCCTTTGCACGTGTAGTCATGTAGCTGATGCCAATCTAAACCAACTTACAGTGAGTATAGCACAATAAGCAATACAACTGGAAAGCAGTAGTCTGTGTTGTCTTAAAATAATAACTAATAATGTTGTTTCTAGGGAAGGAAATGAATCCAGAGCTAAGAGGAAGGAGAAAAGAAAGACCTTTTTGTACTTTTCTCTTTCGTGTGCATCACATCATTGATTCAGTTTTTAATGACTAACCATAGCTGCTGGTTAAAGGGGCACTCGGCCCAATTTTACACATCACCGATTTCACTATTCACTACAACAGCTTGTTGTAGTGTCCTCTGTGGCTCTGGAAGGTAATTTTCATAAGTAAACAAAATAAATAAATAAATAACTGATGGTGTCATCAGGGTTGGGCTTAAGATTTGAATTATTTAGTACAAAGCCTGCATTTAAAAACAAAAGGTGTGTAGTTGGTAAGATGCGAGGATTTAGGGGGAACGATTCATCGATCTGGAAATTTTTGTACCATATTTTAGTTGATTTTTTTGTGAGTTGCTATAAATGGGAGTGATTGTGTTAAATAGACTTATGGTATCGTATCGGTCGCAGGCCCCTGAATTGAATGGAATCAACATCGTATCATGGCAGATTTTGTGATATAAGTAAATATTGTATTATTGTCCAAAGAATCAATATAATATTGTATCCTGATAAAACGTGACTTACACCCCTAGTATATACTACAAGTCGGATTTTCATTGTTTTCATTGGCTCTAGCCAGGTTAGCCATTATATTACGCTGTTTTTTGTGCATACGGACAGAGTAACATGTCCACAGATAGAATATAAACAGCACTGCATGTACGACAGAAGTGCTTATTACTGTATGTTACTACAGCTTTCACAACTGTTGCTGCACGGGGCAGCCATGTTGGACTTCTAGCTCAGAGTACTCAGTGGTTGCCTGAGTTCCAAGCTCGAAAATCCGAGGTTAGGGGGCTGGTTTCCGACTTTGATCTCTGAAACTCTCAAGCTAAGTCATGTTCCTCCTGTTCCTGCAGCTTCATTGGCTCCCGGTTAAATACCTAATTGATTATAAGATCCTGCTTCCCACTACTCTCTACCTCGCTGATCCCGTTCACATCAACTCACCCACCCGTACTCTCAGGTCTTCCACTTCCAAACCCCTCACTCAACCCTCCGCCCGTTTGACCACCTCCGGGCTTAGAGCATTCAGCCACTCAGCCCCTGCATCTGGAACTCCCATCCATCCAATATCTGACACTGACTGTCTTTCCAGTTTCAAAACCCCCTAAAAACACACCTTTTTAAACTGGCTTATTCTCTTTGATCACTGTATATATGTTCACATCAATTGCTGATCCGATTTTTGTTTTGCTTTGTAAATATGCCCTGTACCTCGTTATATTGTTTTTAACTTAGTACATTGTTTTTTCTTGTAAGGAGACCTTGAGTGCTTTTAATAAATGTATTAATATTATTTTTTAGTGTTTTTTAGGGAAGACAACTGAAATCTCCTACCAGCCTCCTGCAGAAAGAAAGTAGTGTTTGCTGTCTTTGCTTTTAAACTCCCTGGAAGTGACACTTCCTCTTCACGTCAACCCATAAGAATGGAAATAACTACCAGACCACTACCAACTTCCCACCCTCCCTCCCACCTTTCCCCTTCTCTTTAAAAAACAAAAAGAAATCTCCTTGTCCTTTCCCAGGTCTTTCGTACACCCTTTTCTCCGCTGTGGGGCTAATCCCACTCGGAGCCGCCCACTGGTTGTGATGCTCCTTTTTTCTGATGTGTCTGAATGTGCTCCGGACTTGAGAGGAAGGTCACATGTTGGTCACACTCACTCACGCTTGAGTTTGTTTTCCCTGTCCTCCTTCCCCTGTTCATCTTGCCTTTCCACATAAGAGGCTTCATCTGGAGTGGGTTTTATCTTGATGAAATGGCCAATCCTGTGCATTGTCTACTTCATTTGTGTCACAAATGTATGTTTGCCTTTTAAACTCTGTTGTAAGAAAGTCAACTCTGTAAGACTTAAACATTAGGGTGTGAATCACCAGAGGTGGTGTGTGTGTGTGTGTGTGTGTGTGTATATGTATGTATGTGTGTGTGTATATATATATATATATATATATATATATATATATATATATATATATATATATATATATATATATATATATATATATATATAAAAATAATAGATCGATACTTGATTCTTTTTATCAATACAGTATTGCCATTGAAAATATTGCAATACTATGCTGTATTGATGTTTCCCCTATTAAACATAGCATGTGGTAGGGCTGCCGATTATGGAAACATTCCTAATAACGATTATTTTGGTCAATATTAAAATCTTTTTTATCATGATTACTCATTGAGTTTTGGAAATTTGTATTAAAGTATTAAACTTTAAAGAAACGGTGAAATCACAGAACTGTGATTAAAAAAAAAAAAAAAAAATACTTTTTCCCGTTGGAACATTCAGATCAAAGGACAAAATAAAGAGTTTACTTGCAAAAATGTATTGTGCAAAATAATCGTTTTTTGGCGATTATTCAGTTTTTGTGATCATTAGGAGCTGAAATCGTAATCGCGAATTTAAAATTTCAAGCACTTGCACAGCCCTAGTATGTGGTAGATGAGAGGCTTCTAAGTGACGTCATTTGAATGATAAAAGGTATACGTTCTTGCTTTCTTCTCAGTTGGCTTTTTTTTTTTTTTTTAGTGGTGGCCGTGCTTTGACTGCAGGTCCTAGTGTGCTCACCTTTTTAAATGTAGCACTGCATGTCTGCCTATCAGGACCCCACCCTCACATGAATTCAGTCTCATCCAGCGCATTTGCAAAGCCCAGGGACCACCCACATAACAACAACAGCCCCACTCTCCCCCTCTAATGACCTTTAATGTTATGTGCCAGGCCTCCTGATCTGGCACCGAGGGATCTTCCAGTCTTGGTGCTGATCAACTCTGAGTTCCCCCACCCACCCACTCCCCTCCTGCAATTCCCATTCCCCGCTCAGCCCAGCCCAGCTCTGCTCTCCTGCTGCAGCTAAGCTTGTTTTTGCGACATAGCTCTGGAGCAATCAGCCTGACAAGGCCGGCCCACTTTTTTTCCTCTCCTCTCCTACATAGCCCAACCCCCTCCTTGCCTTTCTCAATGTTACACTCTGTTTTTTCTTTTTGCTGCATTTCTCTCGTGTGTGTGTCTGTGTGTGTGTGTGTGTGTGTGTGTTTCACTCTCTGCCTCTCTCGTTCCTCTTTCTGTTTATATTCTCGTTTTGTCTCTCCTTCCCCTGCGCCCCCCGTCCTCCTCTTCCCTTCCTCGTTCTCTCTCTTCTCTCAGTAAATCAGCTTTCATAACGCTGTGCAGCGCAGCCTTGTTTTGCGAAGCTCTGACGCTGACGTTATTCAGACTCCGGGGCCAGTTTCCTGTTGCTATTCTGGGGCCCTTGCTTCCTGTGTGTACATGCCTTATTCTGATTCCAGGGCGCCTCTCACTCGCTCTCACTCTCACTCCCCCTCCCTCCTCCCAGCTCGACTGTTTCTCTCCTCTTGCTCCCTTTCTGTCTCACCCCTCTCTTTCCTCTATGTGATTTTTAATTAATGTACTTGAGAAAATTCAATCTGCTGACAAAGTGTGTTGTTTTGCGTTTGCTTCAGTGAATCGTTTCTCAGCGCGCTAAAACCCAAGCCCTGTTTTGCTCTTGTGAGCATGCACATGCACACACACACACACACACACACACACACACACACACACACACACACTCTCACTCTCTCTCTCTCTCTCTCTCGCATGCCCCTCCCCTCTGCCTCCATTTCTGCTGGGCTGAGCTAGTTTTGCAGCACAAAGACTGTGGCTGACTGCAGCACTGTCTGTCCTCTGCTTTCTCCTGCTCTCGCTGGAACAAGCTGCTGAGCCTGGATGGATGAAACTGGGCCTCACAATGAAATTATCTCTCACTCTATGAAATAACCTCTATATTATTCCCCCCTCCCACCTTCTCCCAGTTTATTCACCGGCAGTGTCAGTTGCTTTGGTAGCGCCCCCTAGACGCCTTATGACAGTAGGAGAGGAGGGGCGTTGCTACTCTGGAAAGCGAGCAGACTGGCTGTAGGGGTCTGGAGACTCCCCACCCAGCAAAACCCCCAACTCACCCTAGCCCCTCCAGCCCCCTCGCTCTCCGTATCCCAGCACCCCTCACCTCGGGCTGGGCAGCTGCCTGCCTCACTTGGGCATCTGTGCGCTGCCCTGGGACTCCCTGCTACTATTGTGATCTCTACAAAAGGCCCCCCATGCACATACCATCTCCCCATTATTCACAGCAATCAGGCCGCCGCCCCTCCTCACCCTTCACCACCTCCCTTCATCTACTCTGTGTTAGCTACACACAGACTGCTGCAGTGATTGTGTGCCTTGCACATCCCCCTTTTTTTGTTACCCCCACAGAGAAGCTCAATTAGGCAAATGTGGAGCATTTAAAGAAAGAACTCCCTACATATTGATTAAGATTCATAGTTGGCCTTTATTTTCTTTTTTGACTGCAAGCCTGTATCAAACAGGAATGTTAAGCAGAACAGTATTGATCTGTGTCAAATGAATTGAATTTTTTTTATACTTTAGCAGTACGAGACTCTGTTTCTGAATTATGCTGGTTCACTCTTTCATCTTGAACTTTTTTTTTGTATTCTTCCCACGTGGTGGCTGCCGGTGATGAAGTAGCAGTGTAATGATAATCTCTGGGGAGCTGGAGGTAGCTCTGTGGAGGTAGTAGACATTGTGTCTGTGGCACTGATACTCCAGACAAGATATCTAACCCCAGCAGGGTGCTCCCAGGCCCCGAGCATTGTGTCACCCTACTGGCATGTTTACTATCCATGCTTGTTGTTTTTCTACCTCCTTGGAGAAATTAGATAACAGAACTCAGACAAGATAGTGCCATCCACTGAGTAGTTTTTGAGCCATATGCTCAACGCCTCATATCTACAGCATTGTGTGGATTGGGTCAGAGTTGCATGGTGCACCTTTTAGGTGTCTCCAACTGTGTTTAGAGAGTTTCTCGTCAGCCTTTGCTGTATGTGAAGCCCTGTAATGGCTGCTGCTGTATGAGGCAGGGGCCTGCCTCGCTTCTCTTCCTTTTCTCCAGTTCTTCCCTCATTGTGGGATGGGAGTGCCCCCTTATGGTTGAGCTCAGCCCTGCAAACCTCGAGCTGGGGCTGGAGCTGCCTCTCTCCAAGCCATCGGTGGACTTTCCGGAAGCTCCACGTAGCTCGCGACAGCCCCTAGATGCAGGTGGAACCCTCTGGGCAGGTGGCCGGGGTGTCGGCAACACCCACCTGTCCGTCTTCTTGGCCGACGCCTTTACATTTCCTGCGGTCACCCCACGGTACTGCTTCACGGAGTCGTTAACAGGTGGTTTCATAAACCAGACGGCCTTACTTTTTTTGTCTGAGCGCCTACAGTCTTTCTGTCGTGTGTGTGTGTGTGTGTGTGTGTGTGTGTGTGTGTGTGTGTGTGTGTGTGTGTGTGTGTGTGTGTGTGTGTGTGTGTGTGTGTGTGTGTGTGTGTGTGTGTGTGTGTGTGTGTGTGTGTGTGTGTGTGTGTGTGTGTGTGTGTGTGTGTGTGTGTGTGTGTGTGTGTGTGTGTGTGTGTGTGTGTGTGTGTGTGTGTGTGTGTGTGTGTGTGTGTGTGTGTGTGTGTGTGTGTGTGTGTGTGTGTGTGTGTGTGTGTGTGGTGCACCGATAATGGTCTAGGGATGATTATGCTTCTGGTTTCAGTTAAGTCAAGTCAGCACGTTCAGAAGGCTGGCTGAGAAAGAGATGAGAATCCCCTCTTTAGAAACCGTGCAGAGAAGATTTCACTTGATCTAAACGCTTTAAAGGGAAGAGATCGCTTTTCCCATGACCCTGTTTCATGACTATATCAAAAGCCCACTTTGCCCTGAATGAGCAGTGAATGTGCAGCGCTGGAGTGTTCTCCCTGACGAGGTCATCGGCACACGTAAACAATCGGGCTCAAGAAAGGCAGCAAAGGAGTTCTAAGATGTAGCTATTTGGTGTTTGTCCACTCTGTGTGTCAGTGTGCGTGTCTCTGTTCTGTCAGTGCATAAGGCCAGGAGGCTGAGTGAGTAATTAAAGCAGGAGAGGGGGGGAACGGGG
This sequence comes from Percina caprodes, assembly GCA_013375575.1. Taxonomy (NCBI): domain Eukaryota; kingdom Metazoa; phylum Chordata; class Actinopteri; order Perciformes; family Percidae; genus Percina; species Percina caprodes. The sequence continues at coordinate 1,022,608 of JABXJD010000224.1, read as the reverse complement.
CTTTGGTGTGTCTGCGTTTCCTGTAACAATGACGAGCTGCTGCTTTTGTAGTAGCTGACTGCACCGTGACCCTGCCAGGCGCGCGCGCGCGCACACACACACACACACACACACACAGAGCAAGCGGGGGGAGGGACTGTGCCGGCTCTAATGTGTCAACCACGTGGATCACAGTAACCATGGCAGCCCTTGAGATGCAGCCATTTGTTTCCCCTTCCTTTCCTCTATCTCCCAACCCCCTCTTTCTTTCTTACTCCTCCTTCCTTCCTTCCTTCCTCAACTAATATCTCGCCACAGAGGATGTTTGAGCATGTGTGCAAGCCAATTGGGAGTGAGTGAGCTTTCTCTCTCCCCCACGTATATTGTGTTTAGCATCTGGAGGCCTGAGAAAAAGGAAGCCTGCCAACCAGGCGGTTGGTGAAGTCTGAGAATGACAGAGAAGAGTGGGTCAGGGAGAGTGTGTGGCTGAGGGATGAACTCTGCCCCCCCCCCCACCAGATCTAGTTACACTACTGGCCAGAGTCACACATTCCAGATACGTTTCATTATCTCAGGGACGCTATGCAACCTCTCTTCTCCCACTTTCTGTTTCTCCTAACCTACAAAAAAAGAAAAAAAGAAATCGGCTGGCTTGGCAGACTAATGGCTCTGGTTTGGCTTGATTGATTCAGTGAAGTAATCTGCAAATGGAATACATTAGGACGGCGGAGAGCAGAGCAGATGACTCAGACAGCACAGGCACACTCTGAGGAGCAGTGGAGAATATGGGAATCATGGCAATAGTAAAGACTTTCTGCCATTTTCTACATTCATGAGAAATAATTGCATTAGAAGAAATGTTCTTGGATTTTTTTTTTCTGTTGAATTTTCAACACTGCACTTTGCATACATTTGTTGTTTTTCTGCCTCTCTTCTACCCTCAAACATTATAAACACTGTTGTGCAGTTCTCAGCTCTGAAGTTCCATGTTAGGCAGTGCTGGGAAAAACACAAAATGGCTGCCATAGAGAGGAGCTTGAAGCTCCACAGAAAGAACTGCAGCTCTCTCCTTCTCTCCACAAACGCAGCTCCCACATCTTCCCCCTTTTCTTGCACGTATAAACAAACAATAAACAACAACACCTAGCGTGTTGTTTATTCTCGTGTCATCAGCTGTTCCAATTGTCATGGACAATGCCGCTGTAACCTTCCTCCGTGCTCATAAACCAACTTGCTCCAACATAGCCGCCCTGTCGTCCCTCAACTCCTCCTCATGCCTGATCCATGCCCTCTTCATCATTTGCCTTCTAATAATGAGCGTGTTGAATAGCAGAGGCACACAGCATCAGTATTACCAACCTCCCCCTCCCCCGCCTCCTTCCTCTCCTCTCTCGCTGTCCGGCTTGTGCAGTCAGCAGAACAGGCTGGTGCTGTGCAGTATTGAGCTGGGAAAAATCAATGACTGCAGAGAGTGTGTGTGTGTGTGTGTGTGTGTGTGTGTGTGTGTGTGTGTGTGTGTGTGTGTGTGTGTGTGTGTGTGTGTGTGTGTGTGTGTGTGTGTGTGTGTGTGTGTGTGTGTGTGTGTGTGTGTGTGTTTTCAATGTTTCTGCCTATCAAGGCTGAGGGATCAGAGCTGTCAGTTGTTAGATATTAATATTAACAGAATGGTAAAGAGCTCGCCCTCTATGCTACATTGCATGGCAGGTGTGTGTATATGTGAATATGTTTTGTAATCATGCATCGTGGCAGTACACGTTTTGGTAATATTTTGTCACAAGAAAAACCCCAAATCAGGAAATATTGTTTTAGTTATTGTTGATATACTGTCTTCACTTTGTAGCTTCAATGATGCCAGTTTCTCCGATAACAAAAACCATGCTAATTTTCTTTTTCCATTCCAATTCAAATGTTGAAAAGCACTTTTTTTGAGTTTATTATACTCTCCATTGATTTTGAATCCAGTTAAGAATCCGCAGATCCAATCCAAATCCTTTGAATTTCTTATTGAAACACAAGACACAAAGCCCTCTGTTATAGAAAGTTGTGTTGGTTAAAACTGAGACAGCTGATGGGTAACCCTCTCCACATGGGGCAGCTATAAAAAATAAAATAAAACCTTTTCTAAATGAAAGTGTACAATTTGCATTAGGACCATTTAAATCACACACTGTCTTGTCAGAGAATAAGTAAACAAGATTACATGAGGAAGTATTGAAGGCTAGTTTTGGCACTTGACAGTTGATCTTGGAGTCCAGCCATAATCTACACTGTATGAGGTTATAGCGGCAGGAGTGATGACTGTTGCTTCTCCAACTTTGTCTGGTAGATGTTTTTTTTACTCAACTGATCCTGATTCTACTTAAATGCCCCCCAAGGGCCTCCGGAGTACCCTGAACCCCACTTTTTGGTTTGCTGTTGTTTTTTTTCAAAGGGAAGGGTCCTGCCTTGTTGATGCTTTCTTAGTCTCTCTTCCTGACTGAAGTGTGTGTGTGTGTGTGTGTGTGTGTGTGTGTGTGTGTGTGTGTGTGTGTCTTGTGCAGCCGTCCACTGTGACCTCCTGTCGTGGTGCGACTCCCCTGAGCATAACCCCAGACATGGACCCCTGACCTTGTTGCCCTGTGGTCCGGGTCAGGGAGAGGTTGATATAGGGGGTGTTTTGCTTGCGGAGACACGTGACGTCTCTGTGCGTTGATCGCTGAAGCTTTGAGTACGGCAGCTGCTTAAGTGGTCATCGTGGCGGCTGGCCCAGGGCCTTCAGACTGAGCCCTCTGTCAGATGACTGGTCTTGTGATGTCTGAGTGGAGGTGGGGTGGTGCTTGTTGGGAAGGGGCTGTGGACGATGCTGGCTGCTGGAAAGAAAGGATCCCGCCATGGTTGTTTAAGCTGGGAATGTCATGCTGTTTGATCTCTGCTCTCTACTCCAGAGCACTAAGCCTCTCGGCGCTCCGTGTCGCTCACACAGTGTGGCTCTGCCTTATTCTCACCTGTTTTCTCATTCAAGAACATTAATTGGGCCTCGGCCAATGAAACACTTTAGGGTGTGATTCTTATACATAAAGCCTTCATGCTGAGTTTTGCAATGGTTTCATAGCTGCCACGTATCCTGTGTGGGTCAGAAAGGCCTGGGTTTGTGCAGTCACCGAAGCAGAGGGAAAGAGAGGCAGAGATGGAGGGAGGGCAGAGGGAACAGGGTGGGGGTGGATTCTGAATCAGCGTTCTCCTCCTGTCACTCCCTCTGGGGTTCCTCCATCAGGTCACGTCCCAAAAATAGCAACGGGCGCCGTTTCAAGTGTAAAACCGCCGGCTTCGGGGCTGCAGCCAGCCTGCGAGTGAGATTTGTATGGGAATACTTGGCCACCTTCCAATGAGTGCTTTTTTACCTCCCCTCTTCCTCCTCCCATTTTTCCCTCCTTTCTATGTGACTGGCAGATGAGCGTGCATTTCTGAGCAAGCACATGGGCTCCACGTGATGGCCAGTGTGTAAACATTCACCTTCCCACAAACATAATCATCGCTGCCTTCCTACCTCCTTTCCTGCCTGCCTGTCTTTGTGTGACAGCCAGCGAGGCTCAATAACAACACCACATGGCACCAGAGCCTGTGCCCAGCACCAATTATTTCAACTGCCTCCCGAGATCACTTGCTTCAAATATTTCTACACACACACACCACTTTTTCTTTGCAAGCGGCACAAACGGGGTTCTCCTTGCCAGGATGGATCATTATCAGCATTATAGGAGGGATGTGGAGTATTTTTTAAACGGTAGAAAAATAAGTCTTTGTACCCGATGCGTGTTTGCACCATAGTAGTGGTAGTAGTCTTGTCTGAGAGAATAACAGACACACCCCGATAAAGGCTAAGAATGCTGTAGTGGCCATTTGGATTTCCACTCACTCCCATTTGACTCCACTTGACTTTGACATGGCTCCAAAATAAAATGCTCTCACTGTCTTCATTCAAGTATGTGCAGGAAAGAAGAAACCCTGAATAGGATTCACATTCCCCTATATGCAGCAGTGTTCTTCTCCGGCTTTAAGAGCTTGAGCCAGACTGGGCTTTATTTACATCTCAGCTTACACACACTGACACACACACGCCTCTGATATTGTGTATCGGGTTTTCCACATTATTTCCCTCACACTACGTCATGGTCCCAGCTTCCTCAAAGCCGCAGAGGACTAATTTTGTTTGATAGTTTATGTCTCAGAAATGTTTTATCTTATAAACCAATCCCATTACAAATGGTTGAAATGGCACATAACATAATATTTGAATTAGTTGCTCTCTGTTGATTTGAAGTGAACAAATTGCATGTTGAAGAATCCATACAAAAATCCAAAGTCTTTGGCCTCGTGTTGTAAACCACATTCCATGGTAAAACCATGGAATCAATAATCAATAATTTGTTCTGAATGACCAACATATTGGACATTAAGTCCATGTCTGTATTTTTAATTTTTATTTTATTTTATCAGACAAAATTAAATGTATATAGTGTATAGTTCCACCTTTTTAAGTTCATTGATATAAACCCCCGAGCTGTGTCAAAAGATGAGACGGATCCTGGAAAGCCATCATTAACCCATGTTGCTCCTCTTGTCCCAGGATCTGTCGGGCTCCATCGACGACCTGCCCACGGGTACAGAGGGGCCCTGAGCCCGGGGTCAGCACCTCAGGGGTATCCAGCAGTCAGGGTGAGCAGAGCAATCCAGCCCAGTCGCCCTTCTCTCCGCACACTTCGCCCCACCTGCCAGGCATACGTGGGCCCTCGCCATCACCCGTGGGTTCCCCCGCCAGCGTCACGCCATCCCGCACCGGCCCTCTGTCCCCTGCTGCTGTGCCAGGTAAAGGCAGGACACGAAGAACACTTCCTGGTGTTTGAAACATCTACATTTTTAAATGTTGTTTTCTGCTCGTCCTTGGCAAATGTCTTTGTTGCATGTTTTAAAGGATTACATTGCAGTATCAGAAGTACAAACACACAATTGAATTGAAGTGGCATTGAAGTGGTCTTTTGAAATCTTTCCAAATGCAATATGGAGGAAGGACACATCCATGCTGAACCAAGATGACAAACACAAAAATGTACACAGATTATTTACAATTATTTACAAGAATGTACCAAAAGTAAGAAACATGCCGTATGAATTAACTGAATGCAGTTATATTGGTTCACCTGTTAAAGGGCGCTAGATGTAAAAATCCTACCTGCTAATAAATAAATGAATAAATAAACCCAACCTGGAAAATTCAAAAAAATAAACGTTTTCATATAAGGAGTTTGGATGCTGTGTGAAACGTTCAGTAAACGAACAGCAGACAGATTTAGAGTTTTTACTCAACACTTGCTCGCTCACAAATACAGCGGATCACATTTGTAATTCATGAAGTGACTTGCCAGATGGGAACAGTTTCTCCAAACATGACGCTAGTAAACCATCCAGACGGCAGGGGAACAGAAGTTGCAATGCCACCAGCAGCTCATTGTCAAGAGCAATTTAACAGGCAGCCAACAGGAAACTGTCATAGTCTTGCTATGTTTTTAGTTTTATTTGATTGGTTTATGGTCCTTTTTGATGGCCAATGTGTCTCTTATTTTTTATTTTTTTTTTAAGTTTAAAGACAAGCAAAGACTGATTAGAAGGTAACGAAGACAATCAGATTTCCAAAGTCCTTTTTGCTGAGCCCTTGTGTTTTTGCTGCCCTGCAGGTAATCAGATGCCTCCCCGGCCGCCCAGCGTCCAGTCAGATACCATCCTGCACTCTTCCATGAACCAGTCAGCCATGGGCCAGGACAGGGGTGAGTGGTGAGAAAAGGTTCAAGAGGTTTTTTAACAAGATGCTTATGAGGTGTTTTAAAAAAATAAAAGAACCTTACCCCTCCTGCTCAGTGGCCAAAAGTGCAATAAATGTGTGCCACATTCTCAGCAGCTTGTAGGTGGGATTGTTTGCATTCCTCCTGTAAACACACTCAGGCTGTATCTTTAAACAAGAATGTGCTCATAGTCTACTTGCCAGGTCACATGAGGGTAACAGACACACTGTACCTCTGTGTGTGTTTGTGATGAAGTAAAGAGCTAGGTGTTTCACTCAGGGACATGATGTGTTTAAGCATATACAAGGATTTTTATTTAATCAAGGTGATTCTCCAATGAAGAAATGTGTATCTCAAGATGTTCATTCTCAATCCTCTCCAGTGTACATGCGTAACCCTCAGATGCCTCCTTACGGGTCCCCTGGACAACCTGGCTCTGCCTTATCTCCACGCCAGTCTTCAGGAGGCCAAATACATGCTGGGATGGGACCATATCCCCAGAACAACTCCATGGGAAACTACGGGCCTCAGGGGGCCCAGTATGGTCCACAAGGTGAGGCCTCAGGGCAGAAGTGTTGGCGGTGTTGCTTTAAAAAGCCCTCTTCACTGGTTGACCTAATAGTAGAGGAGAGTACAGTGTTGATTGGTGCAGCTCGGTCATATTATGCAGGGTTGTTTTTCCTTCAAATCCTAAAAAGATTATGAATGAGTTTACGGTTATCGTCCTGCCACCATCAAGGTTTTGTAGATAGCCCAAAAATAAATAAATATAGAATTAAAAAGCTTTGAAGTTTCCTCTCACTTCATATATTTATGAAATTATATCACTTTACTTTGAAGTGTCAGATGGTTTCTGTGGGCTTTGAAGAAGTTCCACTATGAGTCACAGCAGCGAACAGCGAGGGCCAGATAAAGCCCGCTTCTTCAGGTTGCTTGTCAGAACAGGCAGCACAGAGGTACATTTAGAGCATGACTGGAAGAGATGGGTAGAAGTCCTGCCACAGGATTGTTTCAGCATGAAAAGCTACCGGGTGATTGTGGGTACCAGGCTAAAATCTGCATCCCTGTCTCTCTGTGACCCTTCCAGGTTACCCCAGGCAACCCGGCTACACGGGGATGCCCAATGCCAACTACCCCACTGGTCCCGGCATGGGCGGCTCCATGAACCCCATGCCCGGGCAGGCTAGTGGGGCTTCGTATGGAAGCATCCCGCCTGGCAGAATAGTCCCGGGGCAAATGGGTGCTCGGCCCTTTGGCCCTGGGATGGCCGCAAACATGGCCGGCATGCCTCCTCAGGTGGCGTCCGGCATGTGCCCCCCTCCAGGCATGAATAGGAAGGATGGCGGGCCCTCCATGCACCATGGACCCACCAACTCCGTACTCAACAGGTGGGTGCTCTGTCTCAGTGAGACCTAAGGAGGCAGTTAAAGGAGAATGTTGGTATTTTTCAACATGGACAATATTTTCCTATGTTTTTGTGTCTAAGTGAATGATGGGAACATCGATTAATCAACTAATCAGATATGAAATACTTTAGTGGTTTAATTTCACGGAAAAAGCTACTTTTTCATTGCCTAAGTTGCTTACAATATTACCTTGCAAAAAACTAAACATTTAGTGCATTTAAGTGCCATATTACATTGTTTTTAAAGAAAACATCTGAAACCTCAAATTAAGGCATACATTAAACATACATAAACATTGCCTTTAAGTTGTGCAACTCAACTTTCAGAACTATAAGTTTGAGCTGAGACTGATTTTGTATATAGGCCTATATGTACAGTATATGTTAGTTAGACTCAGCCTATGTCACACTGCACTGTTACACTTTATGCTAGTAGATCGTTGATCAGTTGTTTCTCCGTGAAACAAGACAGTGAGAGAGAGAGTGGTGCGCAACAATCAGCTGTTTTTCGAAGGGATAGTCAACAAGTCGTCTCTTTAGATCAAATTGTGGCCACCGCTACGTTTTCTTGTCTTTGTTTTTGGTAGTCATTGTGTTTGGTGTAGTTTCATTTTTGTCGGGGTCCGCTTTATGTAATGAATGATTAAGTGAGACTGGATGTTTTCATGCTATTATTGTTTTAAGCTAGGTTGATTTTGCAGTAGACACACTGTATAGAGTTTCTCCAGCCTGTCTCTTCTCTTGGCCCCTCACCGCTCTTTCTTCATCACGAATCTGCGCTGTCAGTCTTCATGGCATGTGTCGACAGCGTCAGCCAACAGTAATTCAATTTTATTTATATAGCGCTAAATCACAACAACAGTTATCTCATTGCGCTTTCCATAAAGAGCAGGTCTAGACCGTACTCTGATGTTATTTACAGAAACCCAACAGTTCCCACCAAGAGCAAGCACTAGGCCACAGAGGCAAGGAAAAATTTCCTTTAAGAGGCAGAAACCTGGAGCAGAACCATGGCTCAGGGTGGGCGGTCATCTGCCTCGACCGGTTGGGGGTGAGAGAAAGAGACACAGACAGACAGACAGACAGTCAGAGACATGGAAAATTGTAGCAGAGGGTGTCGAGCAGGAACATGGAGGCAGCAGGTGACTCAACCACAGATCCAGAGCCAGAAACACCTGCAGGAAGCGAGAGGAGGAGAGAAGGGAGGGACGAGAGAGCACAAGACTCTGGGAAAGGGAAGAAGTCGAGTTAGTAACATGCATTAATGGAATGAGGTTGCATACAGATGGAGAGGAGATGATGATGATGATGATGATGATGATGATGATGATGATGATGATGATGATGATGATGATGATAATAATAATAATAATAAAACAGTAAGAATCATAAAACAGTAAGAATCATAAAACAGTAAGAATCATCCGTGCGGAAACACCGTGAGCGAAACAACGTTAGTAACCCTGATAACCCTGGCTTTTTAGTAAGGAGATTTAGGAATCGTTTCAGCCCTATTAGTGGGCTACTCCACACCTTCAGTTTACGTCCACTAAAACGGCTCGTTTTGCCACTGACAGGCTTAGATTAATATTCTAACAACATTATGAAAATTATCCTTACAGACCTTTTTGTTAAAGAGTATGATCCTTTTTGGTAAACATGGCACAGTCCCGAAATCGCTATGTCCAAACCCACCAGACTCCATGTAAATAAACAGTAATTTTATCATTGTAAAACACCCTTTATTCAAAGTCGATAGAAACAAAATAAAACTATGACAAGCCGTCTTGGTTCGTGTGTCCACTGTTTCAACAATCACCACTGTGGTTTGGTTCAAATAAACCCTTAATTCACCTGTTTAAAAGTGAAAATATGCTGGCACTATATACGCTCAAAACAATCGTTTATTTAGAGGAGTTTGGTGATAGTAATTTCGGGATTATTTCTGGTTAAAGAAAAAGGATCTTTCTCTTTAACAAAAAAGTCTGCTTCTGTAGGGTTCCTTTCCATAACATTTTTAGACACAAATAACTATTTGAGCCTGTCAGTGGCAATAACAGCAATTTGACTTTAGTGAAATTGACTGTTCTTATTTGCCGCCTAGGAGTTTCAGTTGCTTTGTCAATACTGGTACAATATCAAAGATTTTTGTTCACATTAGTCACTTAGACACCAATGCATGGGAAAATGGGGTTAGGTTGAAAAATAGGGAAATTTCCCTTTAACTATCAAGGGTCAGCACAACACATTGTATTAAGACTATTAGGTTTGTCCTCGCTTGTGTGTGTTGTGCTGGTTGTGTGACCATGAACGATGATTGGTTCTTCCCACGTGCAAGCCGGTCTGTTGTGTGTTTTGGTGCCCGAGTGTGCCGCAGAGTAGATGGCAGAGAACCAAACGCTTATCTGTGAGAGAAAAAGAAAAAGTGGAGGGAGTGAGAAGGCAGGAGATGGTCTCTGAGATCAGTGACTCACTTCTTTCCCCAGCGAGGGTGCCAGCTCAGCCTACAGAGACACTCGTGGTTCTTGGCAATTGCTGGAGTCATCTGACGTAAATTGATGTTTCTTACAGAATAAGCTAAATTAGATACCAAAAATAGGATTGAGGATAAGGATATTATTATATTTCTAGGGGTTTCTTTGGGTCAGCTAGTGCTCCTGCTAAACCAGCATTCTCTTCTCTAGGCCACCTGGCTACCCTAACATGTCCCAGGGTATGATGGGAACAGGCTCTCCATACGGCCCTGGCATGAACAGCATGCATGGTATGATGAACCAGGGAGGGCCAGGGCCATACCCAATGGCAGCAAATATAGCCAACAACACTCCAGGTGAGTAAAAGCTACACTGAAGCCCTTATCAAGTGGTAATACTGCTGTGTCCATAAAAGACTGGTATAGACTGCTGTTCTTTTGTGTTTTTCACCCTCTTTGTGTTACCCCAAAACATCCAGGAATGGCGCCCAATTCGGAGTTTGGCATGGAAAAAATAAACCCTACCCAGAAGATAAACAACAAAGTGGAGGGGACGCCCAAGCCTGAATCCAAAAAGGTACAAGTTCGAATTCCACACGATGAAATTCTCATTTCATCGGGCAATCTTTTTTTTTCAATCTCACAATATCCTCCCATCATCTGTCCTGTAGAAGTCGAGCTCATCCACCATCACTAACGAGAAGATCACTCGTTTGTACGAGCTTGGCCCAGAGCCAGAGCGGAAGATGTGGGTGGATCGATTCTTGGCCTTTGCTGAGGAGAAGGCCATGGGCATGAACAACCTTCCCGCAGTGGGACGCAAGCCTCTTGATCTCTTCAGACTCTATGTGTCCGTCAAAGAGATCGGTGGCCTCACCCAGGTATGCCTGGATTCCATCAGAAATGGATGTGATTTTTCTTTTTCTTTTTTTTTTAATATTACAGATTAAAACAGACAGCATTGTGATTCCTATTAGGCTGTAGTTGGCAGCTTTCTGAGCCTACTTCCTCTGTCGCCCACCAGGTGAACAAGAACAAGAAGTGGAGGGAGCTGGCCACCAACCTAAACGTGGGCACATCGAGCAGTGCTGCCAGTTCGCTTAAGAAACAATACATCCAGTGTTTGTACGCCTTTGAGTGCAAGATTGAGCGCGGCGAGGACCCGCCCCCGGACTTCTTCAACGTGGACACCAAAAAGAACCAGCCGAAGATCCAGCCTCCCAGCCCAGGTGAGCACCGGCCTCCTCCAACACCATCAAAATGTTTTTAGGCCAGTTGTGAGTCGATGCAATTCATCACATCCTTCTTGCTCCATTTGCCTCACATTGTCTGCCCTATAAACTAGTGTATTTTATTGTATCCTATTAATTGCAGTGTTAAAAGCCGATCTCAGACCGTCGTTTGTCATCTTCTGTACTGGGCTGCCATCCTCCATAAATCACTATTTTGGCCTTTATTGGAAGAGTTGTAAATGATGGCGGTGTAGCTGTAAGTCACAGAAGCGCCTCGCATCTGCTGGACAGTTCCACAAACGCATCTCATGGGGGAATACTCCTTGGCATTTGCACAGGACATGACGAAAGCCTTGGCCTTTCAGACCCCACTTGTTTTTTGTGTGAACAGTGATTCCACCAGCATGCCAAATCTTTCGATGAACTCCAGATTTTGGGTAAAAGTCAGTGTGTAAACTGGCAGTCAGTCTGAGGTGGAGGTCACGGGGCGATGTGTCGCCTGGAAGCTGTTTGCTTTGGAGAGACTCCGCTTTTAGCTGCCAGGAGCAACCACACCAGGAAGCGACCATGTGCTGCTTCAGTCTGGCCGAGACCCACGCTGTCAGACACGGGGCACTTAGCGCCGGGGTGTTGTTACAGGAGACATTAGGATGTTTGTAAGCTGGCATTAGTCCTCTAGTTAGTACCAAGGATGAGCTAGGCAGGGGTGGGGGTGGCAGGGGTGGGGGTAGCAGGGGCAGCGGTGGCGTGGGGCATGAGGTGATTTGGAGATAGCAATGCCCCGTCAGTGGCGTGTCCTCGCTGCCTGGTGCCTGGGCCCGGGGCTACTGAGGCAAGGCAACACTCCCTGGAGATTAGTACTGAGCCAGAAATGATGAATGGGGGAGAAGAGGGTTGAATGTGTGTGCGTGAAAAGTCATGATATTCTCTCTCTCTCTGACTCTGTTTCTACCATGCTCTTTTTCCATCCTGAGGAGATCCTCCCCCTCCCCTTTCCTCCTTCATCTGTAGCAGAGGGAAATCCCTGCCCAGAGGGAGGAGGGGGAGCCAGTTCAATGTGTGTGTATGTGTGAGAGCTAGAGAGGCGTGAGGGTGATGTGAGAAAATGTGAATAAATGTGACCTGCCAGTGACGTGTGTGTGTGTGTGTGTGTGTGTGTGTGTGTGTGTGTGTGTCCGTTTTAATGAATGGGAACCTGTGAGTCATCAGACTGGCGTGCTAATAGTAAGAAGTCATGAGCCGAAGTTAAGGATGCACGCTACTATGTTTTACACACACAATCACTCACTCTCATGCACACATGTACACAACTTGCTGTCTCGTGTCTCCACAAGTCAGGCTATTATTGTTAGAGTTTAGATCATTGTTTCCTGGTGACTCCAAGAGCCCGCCAGTGGTTGAGGATGGGGGGGTGTAAGGGAGAGAATTGGCATGCTGTGATGAGCTAGAAGAATGTTTTCGCTGGCTGTCAAAAGCCAGTCAGCCTGACACAAACTGTGTTCCTCTGTGCAGTGCTCGGGAATTTCTTAATGGGATTTAGGATTGCCAAAAGCGGCATGTGTTCCTAAAAGCCTCCAGCAGTGCTCAGCATATCCACAAGACTATCTCTTCTCACTATCAACCATCAGCTCTCGCATTTATTCCTGGAGTGAAGAGAGGAGGAGGGATTGTTCCTTGACTTTACTGGAATCTTTGATCTTTTTGTCATTTACAGTTTGTGTATCCTTGTTTTGCAGCTGGTTCTGGATCCCTGCAAGGACCCCAGACTCCTCAATCCACCAGTAGTTCAATGGCAGAGGGGGAGACCTGAAGCCCCCACCCCAGCCTCCACCCGCACACGCAAATGCCTCCAATGCCTGGCGTCAGGTACGAGTTAGAAGCGACAATATCATGTTTCTATGATGTTAGCAATATCAGGAGGCATCACAATAAAATGAAAGTGATCCCTGTGGCGGAATTGGATCACTGCAGCAGGAAATAGAATACAACAAACAAGGGAAAAAAGTTATGTAATGGTAGGTCATGTTAAGATATACACACAACCAACCAGCTTGTTTTTAAAGTGTTAAGGAGGAGTGTAATAATAAGGAAAGTATATTATATTTGTGTCTAAATTTATGTATTTGGGGTTTAAAAATGACTGTCTATACTATCTATAGAGGGGTTTGGCAATACTTGTAAATACTGTCATGTCTGATGTAAATACTGCAACACAGTTTCTATGGGTTTAGACTCATTTCTCATTTCGTAAACTTGTAATACTTCAAAACAAGAAATTAACAAGAATTTTGAATAATGTATGTATACGAAGCAATATTTAAATTATTTCACTAACAAGCCTCTTGCCCTCCTATAGGAGTAACGTTAATGTGCAGGACCCTTTTGCTGATGGCGGAGACCCGGCGTTTTCCAGAAGGAATGCCATGACTCCCAACTCGCAGGGCTACCAGCCTGGAATGGGTGGCCCTGAGATGATCGCTCGAATGGGTCCCTACGAGTCCAACAAGGACCCCTTTGGTGGCATGAGGAAAGGTGAGCGACAGCCAAACCAGCAAATCAGATGCTGCAGGAGTTCTGTTTCACCTAAACCTAATACCAATCTGTGTTTTTCTCTTTGAAGCTGGAGAGCAGTTTATGCAACCCGGCCCCAACAGTGGGATGGGAGAACAGTATAACAGAGGCCCACCAGGACCTATGGGCAACATGCAGATGGGCCAGAGGCAACAGTATCCTTATGGATACGACAGAAGGTAAACATACCAGATTATTCTCCTCGTAGTCGGCATGAATTTATTCTTGATATACATCTGTAAAACATACAAGGGTTGCAAAGAGCTCGACAAGATTGGGATCAGGCCTGTGCTTTTCCAATGTCCAACGTCAAATCAACTGATATTGTTCGTTGGGTTTACAGACAGGAGCCAGGCATGGGCCCCGACGGCAGTATGGGACCTGGAGCGCCTCAGCCCAACATGATGCCTTCTGGAGCCGACACAGGGATGTACTCGCCCAGCCCTCCGCCACAGCAACGGTCAGTACCATTCAGTGCTAAGATTGGTCTGTATTTAAGGAGAAATATGGTTCTTTTAAGGCATTTTGCCAATGAGATTATTTTCAAAGACTGGGAGGATTATCAGTGTTATACTGAAACTGTGTACTTTTACTATTGGGAAGAAAAAAAACATAAAATGCAATGATGGGAACTTTTGTTATTGTTTTCAGGCATGAATCCTACACCAATCAGTACCCTGGCCAAGGAGCTCCCCCTGGTGGCCCATACCCAAATCAACAACCAGGAATGTATCCACAACAGCAACCGGTGAGAACATTTTGTTTGGTATTTATTGTGCTCTTATTGCAATTTGGTTCCTCATTTTTTTTTTTTTTTTTTTTAACTATATGTGTACCTGTCTGTGCTGGCATCTCAATTGAACAGATGCAAGCCATAGTTCTTCTATTATTGTCAAGGGATACTCAATTGTTAAGTATAATACTGAGTGTTGTCTTCTGACAGAACTACAAGCGTCCTGTAGATGGCGGGTATGGCCCCCCGGCCAAGCGCCATGAAGGAGAAATGTACAACGTCCCCTACAGTGGTCAGCAGCAGCCAGGACCCCAGCCCTCAGGGCCCCAAGGCCAACAGGACATGTATAACCAGTATAACGCATACCCTGGAGGGGACCGCAGACCACCAGGCCCACAGAACCAGTTTCCCTTCCCCTTCGGCCGGGACCGAGGGCCGTCATCTGCTGGCCCTAACTCCCAGTCTCCAATGCCTCCCCAAATGATGGCAAGCGCGATGCCTTCGGGTCCTGATGGCCCCCAGGGCCCAATGTGGCAGGGCCGCAATGAGATGGGCTACCCAAACTATCCCAACCGACAGGGACCTCCTGTCCCAGGCCAGGGCCCCGGCTACCATAGCATGAACCGCTCAGAGGAGATGATGCCGGCAGACCAACGCATGAACCATGAAGGTCAGTGGCCCGGCCATGTCAACCAGCGGCAGCCGCCGTTTGGCCCCGGTGGTTCTGGGCCTCCCATGACCAGACCCCTGCCATCCACCTACCAGACTTCCCAGAACCACATTCCTCAGGTGTCGAGCCCGACGCCAATGCCCCGACCCATGGAAAGCAGGACGTCGCCCAGCAAGTCCCCCTACAACATGCATCCGGGCATCAAGGTGCAGAAAGCTGGACCCCCAGTGCCCGCCTCCCATATCGGCCAGGCCCCTGTGCAGCAACCCATGATCAGGCGAGATGTAGCCTTCCCTCCTGGCTCTGTGGAGGCCTCCCAACCCCACCTTAAGCCCCGCAGACGGCTCACCATGAAAGACATTGGTACAGAACCTTTTATTTCATGCCTCACACACACACATTTTCAATAGACATGCATATGCACTGAACAAAGTACAATTAGAGGATGTAGTGCAATGTTATGTTAGCGGTATAACATGGACTAGAAGACTAGTGTGTTCCGTTTGTATTCGGATTTCCTGAGGTGAAAGTCAGAAACCAGCTCCCCATCCTCGGATTTCTGAGCTCGAAACTCGGGCAACCACCGCATACCCCGAGCTAAAAATCCAACATGGCTGCCCCATGCATCAACAGTTGTAAAAGCTGTAGTAACATACAGTTATAAGCACTTCCGTTATTTGTGTCTCACTAAATCAGTCGTACACACAGTGCTGTTCATATTTTATCTATGGACATGTCGTGCTGTTTGTATGCACCAAAAAAAGCGTAATATGTTGTTATAAACTGGCATTGCTAACAACGGCTAACCTAGCTAGAGCTAACGAAAACAATGAAAATCCGACTTGTAAATGGAATGCATTCAACTCGGTTGTGACGTCCTTCCCATGGCACGTACTAATAGTTTTACAGAAGCCGTAAAATGTTAGACTCAAAAACTGCTGATTGAGAAACAGAGTGAGGAATAAATCAGTCTGTTTGACCGTTGCTTTAAATAATTGGCCCCAGCACTAATCACCACCCCATATCTGATGAATGACCACCTGCCTGCCTCAGTTTATTTTAAATCATTGAACAGATAAAAGCTGCTTATTTGCAATAGGCAACATAAGTAAGTAATGCCTATCCTGATGGTATAGATCTGTGAACCTCTTCCTCTCGTTCACACTGATCATGATCACAGTGGCTTATATTTATTCTGTGTTTGTCTTTTTACAGGCACTCCTGAAGCTTGGAGAGTGATGATGTCACTAAAGTCAGGCTTACTAGCTGAAAGCACCTGGGCCTTGGACACCATTAACATTTTACTGTATGATGACAATAGCATTTCTACTTTTAACTTATGCCAGGTAAGTTTCACACACCCACATCTGTTAAATTTGCATTAACAGCAAAGCGCGACTAGGGTTTTACAGGGTGGTTTTGGTGACTGTCCTCTTTGGTTTCTCAGCTGCCTGGATTCCTGGAGCTGGTGGTGGAGTACTTCAGACGCTGCCTCATCGAGATCTTTGGCATCTTAAAGGAGTACGAAGTAGGAGACCCTGGCCAGCGCACCCTCATAGACCCCAACGCTGCGGAGGATCCCGTGGATGAGATCCCCATGCCTGAGGGCGAGGACATGGACGTGGACGAAGAAGACGAAGAGGACGAGGAGGTGGAGGAAACGAAGGCCAATCCCGACACTCTCTCACTGGTCCAGGTGAAACAGGAGGAGGAGAGCTCGCACAAACGCACGTCTTCACAGGACGAAGATGAGGAGAAGGAACGGGAGTCTTCTATCAAGGAACCCAGTAATACTTCTCCCTCAGCGTCCTCCCAGGACCTCAACCTCCACTCGGAAAAGCCCAAGCAGGCCAGCAAGTTCGATAAACTCCCCATCAAGGTGGTGCGGAAGAAGAATCCCTTCCTGGTAAACCACTCGTCCACGCTTGGGCAGCGGCAGAGCTTCGATAGCGGCCTGACGCACTGGAGCATTGGCGGCGGCGACACTACCGAACACATTCAGACCCACTTTGAGAGCCGGATGGACCTGCTCAAGCAACGGAACGCAAGCCAACGGCCACTGAGAGCCGCAAGAAGGTCCAGGCAACCGAGACCGGGACAGAAACCCCCGACAAATCCAAGTCCAACGGGGAGGACAAGCCTCGGCAGCAGCAGCCCCAGTCCTCTGAACCTCGGAAGTCTCCAGCAGGGAAGACGACGCCGCCGCCTCCCCTTCCCATCGGTGCGCCCGTCACCGCCACCATTGACGATGTGCTATCTGCCCGCCCAGGGTCGGTCACGGAGGAAGTGGTGCGCGGCGGTGCCGAAGAGCAGAAAGAGAACGGAAAGTACCTGTTCAGCATCAACCCTGACCTCCAGATCCGACGCAACATCAAGATCCTGGAGGACGAGCCTCACAGCAAGGACGAGACGCCGCTCAGCACTCTGTCGGACTGGCAGGACTCGCTAGCTCGCCGCTGCATCTGCGTTTCCAACATCGTGCGCAGCCTCTCCTTCGTTCCTGGGAACGACCTGGAGTTGTCAAAACATCCAGGCCTGCTACTGCTGTTGGGCCGCCTGGTGCTGCTCCAACACAGGCACCCCGAACGCAAACAGGCCCCGGTCACCTACGAGAAGGAGGAAGAGGAAGACGAAGGTGTGAGCTGTGAGAGAGACGAGTGGTGGTGGGACTGCCTTGAGGTGTTGCGGGAGAACTGCCTGGTCACCCTGGCGAACATCTCGGGCCAGCTGGACCTTTCTATCTATCCAGAGAGCATATGTCTGCCACTGCTGGATGGCCTGCTCCACTGGGCTGTCTGCCCTTCAGCAGAGCGCTGGACCCCTTCCCTACGTTGGGGCACCACAGCTCACTTTCCCCCCAGAGACTGGTCCTCGAGACCCTCAGCAAGCTCAGCATCCAGGACAACAACGTCGACCTCATTCTGGCAACGCCACCGTTCAGCCGCTTGGAGAAGCTGTACGGCACGCTGGTGCGCTTGGTCGGTGAACGCAAGGTGGCCGTTTGCCGAGAAATGGCGGTCGTCCTGTTGGCAAACTTGGCCCAGGGTGACAGCCTAGCGGCGCGGGCCATTGCTGTGCAGAAAGCCAGCGTGGGTAACCTGCTGGGCTTCCTGGAGGACAGTCTAGCTGCCACACAGTACCAGCAGAGCCAGAGCTCCCTGCTCCAGATGCAGGGAGGACCTCAGTTTGAGCCCACCAGTGTGGACATGATGCGGCGGGCAGCCCGGGCCCTGCACGCCCTTGCTAAGGTGGAGGAAAACCACTCTGAGTTCACTTTGTACGAGTCGCGGCTACTGGACATCTCAGTGTCCCCACTTATGAACTCTTTGGTGTCCCAGGTGATCTGTGACGTACTGTTTCTGATTGGCCAGTCATGACAGCCGTGGGGAGGTTTCAGCTCTGCCTCTTTCCGTTCCCCCTCCCCCTCTCCTTTTTTGTGTGTGCGTGTGTCTGTTGCGTGCGAGTGAAAAGAGCAAAACTGACTTGTCCCTTCTTTTTTTTTATTCTTTTTTTTTTTATTTATGCAAAATCACCTCGGATTCCACTGTCTTTCTACCCCTGCTTCTCACTAAAGGAAGGAATATCATGAAGTAGCTGTGGATTTTAAAAAGTCTGAATTGGAAAGATACTGACGAACAAGAGCAGATTGGGACCCAGGCATAGGACAGAGTGCGCTGCCCTGCGAAAGGACTTGTTTTTAATGAAAAGAAAAATCTCTAGAAAAAAAGAAACTGTAACCAAAGTTGCTGTCTCGTTTACAGTGAGTTTGGGGGATACATGTGCTCGCTTTCTCCTCTGGGGGGTCAGCAGGGGGAAGAGGGCACGGACTAAACAATATTATGGTTCATGTTTGAAGGCTACATAGACTCACGGACTGTGGTGTGTGGTATAATTGCTGTAACTTTGGATGCTATATACTCAGCCCCACAGGAACCACATTATTGGCTGTGAACAGACATCTGTCATGGGAGGCCTGTGCAGTAGATTGTAGGACTTTTTTCTGTACTGTACACCTTAAAAACTGTAAACATACTGTAATAATACTGTTTCACACTGAGATACGCTGGCTTGGCAGCAAACTGTAGTTTTTAAAAACAGTTTTAGTTAATGTCGAGAGAGAAAACGGCTTTCCCCCCAAAGTATGGTGAACCTACAACACCCCGACCTCTTCTCTTTGTCCCTTGATTGTATGACTTGACCCTTATATTAAAAAGTCACCTCTTTAGGACTGGTCCTCAACTCTAGATGCAGTCCAAGCTGCAGTGTATATATGATGTTGTACATTACACTTCTCTCTCTTTCTCAAACTTCTGTTGCTCTTCACCGTTTTTAATCTTTGACGATTAAATTAAGTTTCCCCGCATCAAGTACGCCATGTGATTACTTGACGCCTACCCTCTCCGTTACTTAGGCTCTTCACCCTACTCGTATCGCGCTCCGGGGGCGTTTAGTTGCTGTCCAACGCCAAGCACCCCCACCACCCCCCCCCCCCAAACATACTTCAAGTTTCAGTTTGTCTCTGGTCTGGGTGTAGAGAATATAACAAAAATCATGTCTGCGGTTCGACTTGAGCTCCTTCATACAAGACAAACTAGACCTTGATGAAGAAACAATTTTAGTTTTGTTTATTTTGTTTATTTTTTTTTCCAGTGATGCGGATTCTGCATATTTGTATTTCAGATGATGTAGCTAAAAACTTGATGTAAATTCCTCTTTTTCCCTTTTTTTGGCTTAATGAATATCATTTATTCAGTATGAAATCTTTATACTATATGTTCCACGTGATAAGAATAAATGTACATTAAATCTTCGTAAGACGTTTGCTGTGGATTTCTTCATTATTCCCCTCATACGTGGTCGAAGCAGCAGTAAATAAAGGCCGTAATTTTTCACTTGGCTCGCACTTCATCTACACAGAGACAATTTGACACGTCTAAAGCGACATACCGTGTGTTCTGCTGATGATTTGGGTACTTACACGTGGATGCAGAGACACAACCCACACCCATGTTATCAAATGCACAGCCATGTTTTCCATACGTGCATCGAATGACCTCTCAGAGCGATCTGGCATGGTTGTCTTTGTCCCTGGATCCCAAATTACATAAATATACATTTACAGTAAAGGAAGATGTGAACATGTGGAGTCTGCTTGATGCATACAGATAACCCAGAGAGTTTTTATTTAGCTCAGGGTGAATATTGTTGCTGAATTTCATTTGTGTTGTGACAGAAGCTGAATCCACTTTCAGGAGCAAATCAGTGGGGGACAGTGTAGTGCAGTGTAGTTTTTAAATATTTATTTCTATTGTTATCCTAAATGGCGAGACAAAATAGCATCTATATAAACCAGTCAGCAAGAGCTAAATGTGGCACCAACTCAATTTTCAAAGACTGCTGCCAGCTCTTGCTGTGGTTTCACTTAGTTAAGCTTTATTTATTCAGGAAGTCTCGCTGAGATCAGATCTCTTTTGCAGGAGAGACATAACAAATTGATCTAAAGTAAAAGTCCTCACTTCCTTTTCACAACCCTACATTTGACTTGGTTAAACGCATTAAGGCACATGGATCTCGTGAAAGAAAGCTGGAGCGCTTATAAAAGTATCAGAACCTATTCACAAACATTTGTAATAGTTTTGGCCTTTATTAGGTAATAGTACAGATGAAGCCAGGACAGGCGGGGGACGATATGTAGCGAAGGGGCTGCGGGTCTACTGCGGTAAGGACTGAGCCTTAGTACATGGGGCGACCTCAAAATTTATTTATTTATTCATTTTATTTTTTATTTATTTTATTTAATTTTAAAGTACATTCACATATCCAGTACAATAAAGTCTACACTACAGCCATGCTAGCAGCTCTGTGTGGCTGCACTTAGCCATAGCTGTGCTTTGAGCTAAATGCTAATGTGTTCATGCATGCTAACATGCTGTTGTTTAGCAGGTATAATTGTTCCCCATCTGTGTTCAGCTTGTTAGCATGCTAAAATGTTAACGCCAGCATTTTTATTGGTCAAATTAAAATACCTTAATTTAGAAGTTAGGGTTTTTAAGTTATTTATTTTTATTTTTAGAATTCATCCTTAAAGGAAATATAATGTGCAAAATGCCGTGACAATCCATCCAGTAGCCTAGTTAAGACATTTCAGTATAGACCCAAAGTGGTGGACAAACCGAATGACATTGCCGTCACTACAGCCATGCTGCTAGTGGGGCTAAAAAGAGGGAAGGAAATATTTAATGCACACAATAGAACTGTGTTGGAGTGTAGAGGCAAAGCCCAACAAGTAAAGGCTTTCAACGGGAGCTCTCTGAGGCTTTTTACAAAGGGACACAGTTTGGAATGTTGCTCCAAAGTTGAGGTCGAAGCAGCTTTGTCTCCGAGAGTCACAACATGTGGGACAGGAGACTTTGTGTCATGTAATTTCAGTATTGTAACACTGGCTATAAGTTCAAATGTGATGCCTCTCCATTGTGGTGTTTTCATTGTCGGTCCAATTGCAACCCCTAGAGGACATTTGGTGGCAACAATACAGTGATACAGACCGTTGTGGAAGCACCATGATACTGTATTTGGCAAATTAACATGGGGGAAATTCTGAGTTATTTAATGATGTAAGCAGGCACACGCTATGGATATCAAGGTAAATGGATACTTATTTGAAGAATTGATCTCACTACAGGCACTCAAACAACATTGTGATTATTATTGAATGGGACTTTGAGCTGGATATTGTTTTCTCCACAGGGAACATCTGCAGGAGAGTGTAACTAATTGGAGAAGAGTGCGTATCTATGCAACTAAGTGCAAACGTGATTGTGGTACAGGTTTAGCTGTAAGCTGCTTAGTGTTCAAGGGTGAGAAAGACATATCTGTGGAAATGGTTATTATGAATATTCTTCATCTACAGTGTCAGCTGCCCCCGAAATGATGAGTGGACTTGACTTGCCCCATCTGTCCAGTACTCCGGATCCATACGAAGTGGAGAGTGGAAGCTACAGGTGCCATTAATACAACCTCAGTTCCACTTTCACTGACAGATTCTAGGCATATAATTCCATTCATATCTGAAGCTCGCTGAGGCCTGAAGACATCTGTCACAGGTATTTTCAAAGAGCCATGACAAGCATTCATGGCAGCCAGGAGTAAACACACACTGCCAAAGATTTGCCACGTCTCTAAAGAGACTCTTGAGCCATTCTAATTGCATCAACAAAGCACCTAACAAATCTTTCAGAGCCCCCCAATCACTCTCACAATTTGCCTCCAACATACTGCAGTACTTTGAGATGTGTCAATATCCATATGGTCAAATATTGATTTGAGCACAGTCAGTGATGGTGTCAGAGATTTGCTTTAATAGGCTGTAAAAAGAGTCTTGGATCACAGCACATTGTACTTCTAGCAGTAAAGGTCCATATGCAGCATATAGAAGATGTTATTATTTTGAAGTAATGGGGATTTTTTTTTGTGTGTATCAACTGAACATATGAGTTTTTGAATAAAATGTTTATTAACATACATTAAGTCCTTAATTTGTAGCCAGTATACAGTATGTGTTTCATCTTGTACTTCAGCTGGCTCCTCTTTCTATGCACAAGGCATAGCGCCCTCATGTGGCCACAGCAGCACAGTACATGCAGGCTGTACTTCAGTGTGTCCCTGCACCACAATGTTCCACTTAAGTTAGGTAGGATTAGGGTAGTCTATATCCATGACATGCCACTTCCAGGATTGCTCTGGTGCTGCAGGAAATTCTACCGGATGCATGTCTTTCTTTGTGTTGGCGTTCTAACCTCCGGTGGATTTCTGAGGACTATGGCTAACTGCTCCTCAGATCTCTGCAGGGTAAATCCAGACAGCTAGCTAGACTGAGTTTTTTCTTGCACGACAAACAACTTTTGAATGTACACGTTCCACCAAAACAAGTTTCTTCCCCGAGACTATTTTGCAGCGGCTCGGTGCCACCCATGACAATTGTGATTGGTTTAAAGAGATGCCAATAAACCAGAGCAACCAGAGGTTGAATTAAACCCAGCCAAGTAACCATGGAGATTTATTCTTTGCGGCTAGCCTGGTCCAGAGCAGGCTAAAAGCCAAGCTAAGATTAATCTTGGAGTCTCATGTGTTAAATCAGCTGCCGCTCTCATCCGAAATAAACATGTTTAAGTTATTCAATTGTCCTCTGAATGTGTTCTGCTTTATCTTTATTAACATGCATTATTTGTCACTATGGTGTCATGAGTTTAATTTAAACCACTACTATTGCAGTTGTTTAGATGGTTAGAAATGGTTGCACTGGAACATAGATGCGGAGTGGAAATCGGGAGAGTTGGGACTTTTCCCGGTGGGACGGTAGTGTGTCGAGGCTGCCTGGCGTGCGGCCGCTGCCCGGTGGGGCCGCATGCCTCCCGGCAGACCTGTGCATCGCATCAGTGTATCTTACTGTAAAATTAGAGATGCGTGGCGTTCGTGGGCTGTGCAGCTTCAGGTTTATACAGGACGCTCCGGAGATTAAGTGGGACAATGCAGCAATATTCCCAGATATGATATTAATGGCAGACCGGTCAGAGACCAATACATTCACAATTTAATTTTCTTGTTGCTTGTCCTTCTCTAATGGACAGTTTGTGTTCCTCCTTAATAGGTAGGCCTAATGTTTATTATAGCTTACTTTGGTTTCATAACCTTCTCAATAAGGGTTTGAAATTTAGCCTAGAGTCCTTAGGGTCCATTTCCCTCTGCTCACTTTTAAGGAAAAGTAGGCTAAATAATACATTTTATTTATATTGTGCTTTACATGGGAGGCTACTCAAAGACACTACTGTAAAACCAGCATATTTATCACATAAAAACACATGAAACTAGCATATTTAAAGCAATTAAAACACAGTGTAACCTACAACTTTGTAAAAAAACAAAGTAGAGTGACTAGTAGGCTAAGTAGATATTTTTACATCCTTACACATTCAGTCGGTCCGCTATAGTCTGTTGGGCTTTTTCTCTTCGTTTGATAACAGGCGTATTTCCCTTTCTTCACCTTCGTTACTTTCCATTAGAAGCTGCTGCTCATTGGGTGAAACATAGGCTGCATGCGTCTTCTCCATTTCTGCATCAGGAAATCTTTGATCGATACCGTGGTCTATTTAAGAAAGCCGTGAACGTGCACTTATCCCAGCTATCTACGCCTGGCTGGACATAGCTTCACCTGTTCATCCTGGCTCAGCAAACATGCAACCGATTAAGCGGATCACACTAACTCAAGCTGCGCTTTTTCACTTAACCTGGATATCTTTATTCTACTTTTATGCAACAGGCCCCTGGATGCTACGTGGACTAGCAAGACCCTCCTTTGCAGCACTGTGGAGGAGCGAGATTAGGGCCATAATATATTGATAAATGTATTTGAGTTAGAACTGGAACACATTTTTCCAGTGTATATGTATATATACACATATAGAAGCTAAGTGAAACTCATAACAGTCTTCAGTTACTTCTGCCTAGCAGGAGTCAAAAACCATCGGTGTCTGTTTCATGAATGTACTTTAGCCTCAGTTACATTGGTACCGGCCCAATAACCTCAGGCTACAAGGGAAGATTGTACAGTAAAGGTTATTACAAACCTCCCAAGTTTGTCCCAGTTTGCAAGAGAGAACACTGCTATGGCAGATAACATGCACATGGAATATACACAAGCCAGGCTAACAGTACAGAATAAATGCCATGATAATTCCTGGGTCTGCTTTTGTGCAATTAAAGCAAGGCTAAATTTGTCCAGGAAAACCCGATATCCCAGCTTAACCCATATCCCAATTTTGGGCCATAGTCCTGAAATTCTGTTCAAAGCTGTAAATTGTTTGCAACAGTATACACACTAGATGGCACCAAGCTTTCATATGTAGACTTGGCGGCATTTACCAGTACCACAGCTAGTTTGTAGTGTTGAAGTAAAGACAAACCCATGTTATAAATGTAGAAGTTTTATTTTAAAAGAAACATATCCAAGGAAACCTCCCGCACCTATTAAGAAAGATGCATTAGAAACATGGTTTAAGAATGTTGAACAAAGATAAAGTAGGCTACTCACCTGCTGCTACAGCATATGCTTATTCCTGATGAGAATCGACCCTGAGCCATTTCACATGATCAACACCAGGGATCCAGGGCTTGTAAGATACAGACTGTTGTTTGGGAGCCACGTAGCTCGGAGGGGCCGCGGGACGCTGGGGAGCCACGTAGGTCGGCGGGTCCACCACATAAATCTGTGGAGATACTGCATAGCCCTGGACCTGGGGGATAACTGGGCTCTGGGGAGCCTCGTAAGTCTGTGGGGCCGCCAGACGCTGGGGAGCCTCGTAGTTCGAAGGGACCGCCACATAAAACTGTGGAGGCACTGCATAGCCCTGGGGGATAACTGGGCGCTGGGGAGCCTCGTAGCTCTGTGGGGCCACGTCAAGGTCTTTCAGCCGTTTAATAGCAAAGCCACCAAACAGATAAGGGATGTCGTAGGTTCTGGTTGGGGCATAAAGCTGACTTTCAGAAGTCTTCATACTGCGTGGCAGGAAGGCAGCTGGGGCACTGTGTTGTGACATTTCACCTTTGTTTACACGAGATGAGAAATGTTTCAGTGTTTTAGAGCCACGACCTGGAGACACCCTTTTTGCTACAACACTGGCTGAGGTTTTCGTCCTCATAGGACTTCTGTGTGGTGTAAGAGCGTCGGTGTCAAACAGGCTGGAAGACTTGGGAGCAAATTGAGCCGTCTGTGCTCTCGACTGCTGGGACACCAAGTTGGCTTCGCTTTCCCTAGAAGGATTCTGAAGAGACGAGTCACTGCTGGACAGATACTTGATGGCAGCATGGCCACTTCTAGGCTGTACGTAGCCACTACTGGAAATTGCCTGGCTAGAATCACTGCTTACTAAAGGTCCTGCCTTATAGCTACTGCTCTGGGCTGAGCGTGGAAAAGGAAACGCCTGTCTGAGATGATCCTGGGGATAGCTGCTACTAACTCTACTATCCTGTTGAAACAAGCCAACAGGACCATTCTGTCTGTGATCTGCAAGAGAAAATATATAAATAAGACAAACTCAGCTAGCAAATGAGGAGCACTAAATGGACTGACATTTGTTTCCTACTCACCTTGTGTAGCCCACAAACACAGTACATGCTTTGCTTGAACTAAGCAAGTCAGCAACAACCTGCCAACAACAAAAAAAATAAAAACCCAACACAACAGGGTCAGAAGAAATGGGACAGCTATGAGCAAGTCAACATACACCAAGAATAGATGCAACCACTTACCCCAAATGAACCCCACAAGCCATTTCTGTGTTCTAACGCGTGCAGCCTGGTCACAGCAACAGTAGCCCCTCTGCCCTGAAGCGACTTGCTCTGCAGGTAACTGTAGCACACAGGTAGCATTTATTGCAGCCTGCATCCAATCACTGCCTGACGAGCTGATTGTCTACAGGTGCGTGCTGTTGCTGTGCTTTCAGGCGGACTGAGAAAAGAGTTCTGTTGGACATGATGCGGCGGGCAGCCCGGGCCCTGCACGCCCTTACTAAGGTGGAGGAAAACCACTCTGAGTTCACTTTGTACGAGTCGTGGCTACTGGACCACACTACACCTACTGTTTCCCCACTTATGAACTCTCAAGTGTCCCAGGTGATCTGTGACGTACTGTGTCTGAAGTTAGTTTTGACTTGGTTGAACGAAACCAGGTTGAATTAAACCCAGCCAAGTAACCATGGAGATTTATTATTTGCAGCTTGCCTGCTCCAGAGGCTAACAGCCAGGCTAAGGTTAATCTTGGAGTCTCATGTGTTAAATCAGCTGCCGCTCTTATCCAAAATAAACGTGTTTAAGTTATTCCGATGTCTTCTTTTTTATGGTTTTTATGGTTTTTTGTTTTTATGTTTTCCATTTGTTTTTAAAGTGTCTTATGCATTGTATTTGTTGGTATTGTATTACATTTTACTGTGAAGCACTTTGTGATTTTTTATCTGTGAAAGGTGCTATACAAATAAACCTTACTTACTTACTACTTACTACTTACTTACTTACTGAATGTGTTCTGCTTTATCTTTATTAACAAAATTATTTGTCACTATTGTGTCATGTGTTTGATTTAAACCACTACTATTGCAGTTGTTTAGATGGTTAGAAATGGTTGCACAGGCAATCGGGAGAGTCTGGACTTTTCTCGTTGGGCCGGTAGTGTGTCGAGGCGGCCTGGTGTGCGACGGCTGCCTCCCGGCAGACCTGTGCATCGCGTCAGTGTCCACTCTCTCTGGAAAAGTACAGATGAGCAGCGTGGCGTTCGTGGGCTGTGCAGCTTCAGGTTTACTCAGGACGCTCTGGAGATTAAGTGGGACAATGCAGCAATATTCCCAGATTATATCAGAATCAGAATATGAAATACTATATTGATCCCCGAGGGGAAATTGTGTTGCAGTTGCACAAATAGTAGAAATATCAAGTAGAGATATACATAAAGAAATATAAGGAGTGTGGATATGTACGGTATTTACATAATTAAGGAGTAGCAATGGTGAAAAGTAATAATAATAATAATAGTAGCAGTTGAGTATTGCACCTTTCAGGCCAGTGTTATTGCACAAAACAGATATTATATTAATGGCAGACTGGTCAGATACCAACACATTAATAATTGTGGGAATGCTATTATGTTCGCGCACGCGCAGATGATCATCATGATGTACGAGGATTTACGGCACTGCACGATCTGTTCCACAGTAGCGGTCTGCTGTTAGCCTCCACCGGAAAGCTAACAACGTTAGCTTAGCTAACAGCTAATTCGGCTAATCGCTAGCTGACAGCTTGATTCAGCCTAAAATAACGTTACTCAAACTAAACAGTGGGAAAAGCAGCTACAGCTAAATTAAGACTTTACAGTAATAATAAAGACAAGTTGTGGGTGGTTGTCTTTTGAATGAGCACAAGTAAAGTAGAACTGACATAACAGCTGTTTTATATTTAAACGGTTATTTTAACTTTTGAGGGTCTTTTACATGCTGTCTCAGCTAGTGGTTAGCCAAATTAGCTGTTAACAAAGCTAACGTTAGCTCTCCGGTGGAGGCGAACGGACTTTCTTTAACTGTATATGGGAACAGATCGTGCAGTGTCTAAATCCGCGTTCATCATGATATCATCTGCGTATGCGCGAACATGTTGCACATGCGCAGAACGAATCGTGCAGGCAGGACGGATCGTGTACCGACAGTCTCCACAACTCATTTTAAAACAGACAGAGTGAAAAAAGAAATTTGAGCTGTGTCCCTATGTGTGTGTGTGTGTGTGTGTGTGTGTGTGTGTGTGCACACACGCCAAGAGTGCACACACAAGCAGACAGATAGACACACACACACACACACATACAGAGACTTACACAGATAAATTCTATATTACCATATATATTTTTTCTTAAAGACATTCCAGTGGTGGTGCAGTGGTTGTGCCACATGCCTTTCATGCCAGTGACCTGGGTTCAATTCCCACTATGGCATCTCATCACCTAGTGTTAAAAAGGCTTTTAACCCTGTTATAATTATTTATTATTCCATACGTTTTTTGGTTGTCCGTATCTTCTGCAGACTTTCAGTTATTAAAACCATTCAACTTTTAAACTCTAGCTCTAGCTCCTTACAGTGTAGTGGTGTTATTCAACTTAATTAAAACCATTCCTACTTTTTCAACTATTTTTACTACTTAAGCTTTTTACTGATTTAAGCTATTCAACAAGGTTAGCTTTAGCATGTCAGCTATTCAGCATTTTTCAACTATTCTTACTACTACAACATCTTCTTAGTGATTTAGTCAATTTCTACAGTTAAGCTGTAGCATTTCAAATTTTAAAAACATTTCCACATCTTTTTTTTGCATTAGTGGTGTTATATAACTTAATTAAAACCATTCCTACTTTTTCATCTATTTTTACTACTTAAGCTTTTTCTTACTGATTTAAGCTATTCAACCAGGTTAGTTTTAGCATTTCAAGTTTTTTTTTACAGTTTTTCCACATCTTTTTTACATTAGTGGTGTTATTCAACTTAATTACAACCATTATACAACTATTATTACAACTTTGACTGATTTAAGCTATTCAACCAGGTTAGCTTTAGCAAATCACCTATTCAGCATTGCCACGCATTTTCTGCAGGAAATGCATTTTCTAGTTTCATTTTCTTGTTGCTTGTCCTTCTCTAATGAAGGACAGTTTGTGTTCCTCTTTAATATGTAGGCCTAATGTTTTTTATTATAGCTTACTTTGGTTTCATAACCTTCTCAATAAGTCACACATCACTGGACCAATAACGGGGCCTATATACGTATATAGTGTAGTTTACATTCATCACACCGGGAACACAACGCTTCTTCATCTTTTTATTTTGGTGATTTCACTTGTCAGAAGAATAAAAAACATGAATATTGTTTTACATATATGCATGTCACTTCTTTTTCTAGTTTTTGTTTTGTCCCTTTCTGATTGTTCTGTTTAAACATTAATTGTACAAAGATATTTAGAATTAGACATAGCTTATAGAGATTTGTGCATATGGTTGTAAAACATGTTCTCGCGTTGTGAATAAGGGTTTGAAATTAAGCCTAGAGTCCTTAGGGGCCATTTCCCGAGGAACATCAATTCCCTTTTAAGTAAAAGTAGGCTAAATAATAATACATTTTATTTATATTGTGCTTTATATGGTAGGCTACTCAAAGACCTTTATAGTAAAACCAGCACATTTATCACATAAAAACATATACATGAAACTAGCATATTTAAAGCAATTAAAACACAGTGAAACCTACAACTTTTAAAAAAATGTTGAGTGGCTACAGTGAGGAAAATAAGTATTATTTTGCAAGTTCTCCTACTTAGAAATCATGGAGGGGTCTGAAATTGTCATCGTAGGTACATGTCCACTGTGACAGACATAATCTTAAAAAATAAAATAAAATCCCGAAATCACAATGTATAATTTAACTATTTGTATTATACAGCTGCAAATAAGTATTTGAACACCTGAGAAAATAAATGTTAATATTTGGAACAGTAGCCTTTGTTTGCAGTTCCAGAGGTCAAACGTTTCCTGTAGTTCTTCACCAGGTTTGCACACACTGCAGAAGGGATTTTGGCCCACTCCCCCACACAGATCTTCTCTAGATCAGTCAGGTTTCTGGGCTGTCGCTGAGAAACACGGAGTTTGAGCTCCCTCCAAAGATTCTCTATTGGGTTTAGGTCTGGAGACTGGCTAGGCCACGCCAGAACCTTGATATGCTTCTTCCAGAGCCCCTCCTTGGTTCTCCTGGCTGTGTGCTTCGGGTCATTGTCATGTTGGAAGACCCAGCCTCGACCCATCTTCAATGCTCTGACTGAGGGAAGGAGGTTGTTCCAAAAAAAAAAAATCGCGCAATACATGGCCCCGGTCCTCCTCTCCTTAATACAGTGCAGTTGCCCTGTCCCATGTGCAGAAAAACACCCCCAAAGCATGATGCTACCCCCCATGCTTCACAGTAGGGATGGTACTCATTCTTTCTCCAAACACGATTACTGGAATTATGACCAAAAAGTTTATTTTGGTCTCATCTGACCACATGACTTTCTACCCATGATTCCTCTGGATCATCCAAATGGTCATTGGCAAACTTAAGACGGGCCTTGACATGTGCTGGTTTAAGCAGGGGAACCTTCTGGCCATGCATGATTTCAAACCAGGACGTCTTAGTGTATTACCAACAGTAACCTTGGAAACTGTGGTCCCAGGTCATTTACCAGCTCCTCCCGTGTAGTTCTGGGCTGATTTCTTAGGATCATTGAGACCCCACGAAGTGAGATCTTGCATGGAGCCCCAGTCCGAGGGAGGTTGACAGTCATGTTTAGCTTCTTCCATTTTCTAATGATTGCTCCAACAGTGGACCTTTTTTCACCAAGCTGCTTGACAATTTCCCCGTAGCCCTTTCCAGCCTTGTGGAGGTGTACATTTGTCTCTAGTGTCTTTGGTCTTGGCCATGTTAGTAGTTGGATTCTTACTGATTGTATGGGGTGGACAGGTGTCTTTATGCAGCTAACGACCTCACACAGGTGCATCTAATTTAGAATAAATTGAGTGGAGGTGGACATTTTGAAGGCAGACCAACAGCTCTTTGAGGGTCAGAATCCTAGCTGATAGACAGGTGTTCAAATACTTATTTGCAGCTGTATCATACAAATAAGTTATTAAAAAAAAACACACATTTTGATTTCTGTATACACTAGATGGCACCAAGCCTACATATGTTGTACCACAGCTAGTTGGTAGTGTTGAAGTAAAGACAAACCCATGTTATAAATGTAGGTTTTATTTAAAAAAAATAAAGCATATCCAGGGAAACCTGCCGCACCTATTAAGAAAGATGCATTAGAAACATGGTTTAAGAATGTTGAAGATAAAGTAGGCTACTCACCTGCTGCTACGGCATACGCTTATTCCTGATGAGACTTGACCCTGAGCCATTTCACGTGATCAACACCAGGGATCCAGGGCTTGTAAGATACAGACTGTTGTTGGGGAGCCACGTAGCTCGGAGGGGCCGCGGGACGCTGGGGAGCCACATAGGTCGGCGGGTCCACCACATAAATCTGTGGAGATACTGCATAGCTCTGGACCTGGGGGATAACTGGGCGCTGGGGAGCCTCGTAGGTCTGTGGGGCCACGTAGCTCGGAGGGGCCGCGGGACGCTGGGGAGCCACGTAGGTCGGCGGGTCCACCACATAAAACTGTGGAGGCACTGCATAGCCCTGGACCTGGGGGATAACTGGGCGCTGGGGAGCCTCATAGGTCTGCGGGGCCGCCAGGCGCTGGGGAGCCTCGTAGCTCGGAGGGGCCGCCACATAAAACTGTGGAGGCACTGCATAGCTCTGGACCTGGGGGATAACTGGGCGTTGGGGAGCCTCGTAGCTTTGTGGGGCCGCCGGGCGCTGGGGAACCTCGTAGCTTGGAGGGGCCGCCACATGAATCTGTGGAGATACTGCATAGCCCTGGACCTGGTGGATAACTGGGCGCTGGGGAGCCTCGTAGCTCTGTGGGGCCGCGTCAAGGTCTTTCAGCCGTTTAATAGCAAAGCCACCAAACAGATAAGGGATGTCGTAGGTTCTGGTTGGGGCATAAAGCTGACTTTCATAAGTCTTCATACTGCGTGGCAGGAAGGCAGCTGGGGCACTGTGTTGTGACATTTCACCTTTGTTTACACGAGATGAGAAATGTTTCAGTGTTTTAGAGCCACGACCTGGAGACACCCTTTTTGCTACAACACTAGCTGAGGTTTTTGTCCTCATAGGACTTCTGTGTGGTGTAAGAGCATCGGTGTCAAACAGGCTGGAAGACTTGGGAGCAAATTGAGCCGTCTGTGCTCTCGACTGCTGGGACACCAATTTGGCTTCGCTGTCCCTAGAAGGATTCCGAAGAGACGCCTCACTGCTGGACAGATACTTGATGGCAGCATGGCCACTTCTAGGCTGTACGTAGCCACTACTGGAAACTGCCTGGCTAGAATCACTGCTTACTAGAGGTCCTGCCTTATAGCTACTGCTCTGGGCTGAGCGTGGAAAAGGAAACTCCTGTCTGAGTTGATCCTGGGGATAGCTGCTACCAACTCTACTATCCTGTTGAAACAAGCCAACAGGACCATTCTGTCTGTGATCTGCAAGAGAATATATAAATAAGAGTATAAACTCAGCTAGCAAATGAGGAGCACTAAATGGACTGACATTTGTTTCCTACTCACCTTGTGTAACCCACAAACACAGTACATGCTTCGCTTGAACTAAGCAAGTCAGCAGCAACCTGCCAAAAAAATAAATAAAATAAACCAACACATCAGGGTCAGAAGAAATGGGACAGCTATGAGCAAGTCAACATACACCAAGAATAGATGCAACCACTTACCCCAAATGAACCCCACAAGCCATTTCTGTGTTCTAACGCGTGCAGCCTGGTCACAGCAACAGTAGCCCCTCTGCCCTGAAGCGACTTGCTCTGCAGGTAACTGTAGCATACAGGTAGCATTTATTGCAGCCTGCATCCAATCACTGCCTGACGAGCTGATTGTCTACAGGTGCGTGCTGTTGCTGTGCTTTCAGGCGGACTGAGAAAAGAGTTCTGTTGGACATGATGCGGCTGGCAGCCGGGCCCTGCACGCCCTTACTAAGGTGGAGGAAAACCACTCTGAGTTCACTTTGTATGAGTCGTGGCTACTGGACATCTCAGTGTCCCCACTTATGAACTCTCTGGTGTCCCAGGTGATCTGTGACGTACTGTTTCTGAATTTAGCTTTGACTTGGTTGAACGAAACAAGGTTGAATTAAACCCAGCCAAGTAACCATGGAGATTTATTCTTTGTGGCTTGCCTGCTCCAGAGGCTAACAGCCAGGCTAAGATTAATCTTGCGGCTGTGGCTCAGTGGTAGAGCGGTTGCCTGCAAATCGGAAGGTTGGTGGTTCAATCCCTGGCCCTGCAGTCCGAAGTGTCCTTGGCCAAGACACTGAACCCCGAGTTGCCCCCAATGCTGTGTCTTTGGAGTTGTGTGTGTGCATGTTTATCTGATGAGCAGGTGGCACCTTGTACGGCAGCCTCGGCCACAGTGTATGAATGTGTGTGAATGGTGAATGTATCCTGTATGATGTAAAAGCGCTTTGAGTAGTCGTTAAGACTAGAAAAATGCTATATAAATACAGCACATTTACATTCTTGGAGTCTTGTGTTAAATCAGCTGCCGCTCTCATCCGAAATAAACGTGTTTAAGTTATTCCGATGTCTTCTGAAT
This sequence comes from Percina caprodes, assembly GCA_013375575.1. Lineage (NCBI taxonomy): Eukaryota > Metazoa > Chordata > Actinopteri > Perciformes > Percidae > Percina > Percina caprodes. The sequence goes on along the minus strand of JABXJD010000224.1, from coordinate 988,904 downwards.
GTGTTCTGCTTTATCTTTATTAACATGCATTATTTGTCACTATTGTGTCATGTGTTTGATTTAAACCACTACTATTGCAGTTGTTTAGATGGTTAGAAATGGTTGCACAGGCAATCGGGAGAGTCGGGACTTTTCTCGTTGGGCCGGTAGTGTGTCGAGGCTGCCTGGTGTGCGGCGGCTGCCTCCCGGCAGACCTGTGCATCGCGTCAGTGTCCACTCTCTCTGGAAAAGTAGAGATGAGCAGCGTGGCGTCCGTGGGCTGTGCAGCTTCAGGTTTACTCAGGACGCTCTGGAGATTAAGTGGGACAATGCAGCGATATTCCCAGATTATATCAGAATCTGAATATGAAATACTTTATTGATCCCCGAAGGGAAATTGTGTTGCAGTTGCACAAATAGTAGAAATATCAAGTAGAAATATAAATAAAGAAATACAAGGAGTGTGGATATGTACGGTATTTACATAATTAAGGAGTAGCAATGGTGAAAAGTAATAATAATAATAATAGTAGCAGTTGAGTATTGCACCTTTCAGGCCAGTGTTATTGCACAAAACAGACATATTAATGGCAGACTGGTCAGATACCAATACATTAGTGATTTCATTTTCTTGTTGCTTGTCCTTCTCTAATGAAGGACAGTTTGTGTTCCTCTTTAATAGGTAGGCCTAATGTTTTTTATTATAACTTACTTTGGTTTCATAACCTTCTCAATAAGTCACACATCACTGGACCAATAACGTGGCCTATATACGTATATAGTGTAGTTTACATTCATCACACCGGGAACACTTCTTCATCTTTTTATTTTGGTGATTTCACTTGTCAGAAGAATAAAAAACATGAATATTGTTTTACATATATGCTCACAGCATGTATTAAAGTCACTTCTTTTTCTATTTTTTGTTTTGTCCCTTTCTGATTGTTCTGTTTAAACATTAATTGTACAAAGATATTTAGAATTAAACATAGCTTATAGAGATTTGTGCATATGGTTGTAAAACATGTTCTCACGTTGTGAATAAGGGTTTGAAATTTAGCCTAGAGTCCTTAGGGTCCATTTCCCGAGGAACATCAATTCCCTTTTAAGGAAAAGTAGGCTAAATAATAATAAAACATTTTATTTATATTGTGCTTTACATGGGAGGCTACTCAAAGACACTTTACTGTAAAACCAGCATATTTATCACATAAAAACATATACATGAAACTAGCATATTTAAAGCAATTAAAACACAGTGAAACCTACAACTTTGTAAAAAAATGTGGAGTGACTAGTAGGCTAAGTAGATATTTTTACATCCTTACACATTCAGTCGGTCCGCTATAGTCTGTTGGGCTTTTTCTTTTCGTTTGATAACAGGCGTATTTCCCTTTCTGCATATTATATGCTTCACCTTCTTACTTTCCATTAGAAGCTGCTGCTCATTGGGTGAAACATATGCTGCATGTGTCTTCTCCATTTCTGCATCAGGAAATCTGTGATCGATACCGTGGTCTAGTTAAGAAAGCCGTGAACGTGCACTTATCCCAGCTATCTACGCCTGGCTGGACATAGCTTCACCTGTTCATCCTGGCTCGGCAAACATGCAACCGATTAAGCGGATCACACGAACTCAAGCTGCGCTTTTAAGTGGCCCTAATCCTCTTCCATAGTAAATACACTTACTGTGAGCTACAAGTAGAAGATAAGACAACATAGTTGAACCAAATGGCCACCATATTATAAGGACTCAACTTTATTTTAAAAAGGGAGCTTCAATGATTATTACACATCCAGGAATTTTGGCTTAGGACAGCTTCTTTATATATATAAAAATAATCAGCAAGTTGCAACATCCCCTGGTTTTTAGTCCCTGCTATGTGTATCAACTGAGCATATGACCCTAGTTTGTGTATTACACTGTTTTTGAAGCTTCAAAATGGTGGGTACTACATTTCCCATGATGCAACTTGATAGCACATTTTGTTAGAACCTTGCTAGTTGGTAAAGGTCCACATCTTTAGTCTCCATGACCAGGCAGACAAAAATAAACCCAATGATATCATTAAGGGTTCATTTCAGGCTTATTTCCCCCTGACACCAATATTGTTTATATGAGCCCCACAACATTGACAAAGTGCAGTAAAATACTGTTAAGTCAAAAATATAAGTTAATACTTCAGTATTTAGATAATTACATTAAATAACATCTAATTTAACCTCCAATTTGTTTTGTTTTTTAAAATTCACTGTTAAATGCAAGTCTTTAATTGTAATGTTATGCAGCAGACTTACCACTGGTTAATTTTGATACATTTCATTGTGAGCTCACTAGAGAAAAAAAGTTTTAAACCATTTACATTATATAGGCCTGCATAATCCTCCACTATTTGATTCATGTATTACCAATGGTAAAATATAGTGGCATTTGAGTGTAAAACAGCTTTCTGCATTAAGTATTCTTGAAGTGGAACATTTGAGTCATCAATGGCACTGTTCACATGTGTATATATTTTGATGTATGTTTAATACAAAGCTGTTCTTGGTTGACTTGACCAGTTTAACAGTAAGACATTTCTGAGTTAAGAATGAACTTGTACAGACATGTAATCCCATCTTGGCACACCAAACAGTTACCTCAGTTTTGACATTGTGATACCATCTGATCGCCACTTTACAAAAACACTTGTTTTAAAGCAACAGCACTAAACCTGTCATCCCCATCTTCCTCATATATTGATATAAACTCAAGTTAAACTCACCTTCTACAGTTCAGTTACTCCTGAATGTACTTGTCCAGTGACCTCAGACTAGATTGTAAAGGTTTTTAAAATGTACAGGCAAAGTTATAGTCCCAGTTTGCTGAGACTACACTGTTATGGCAAACAAAAATGCACATGTCTATACACAAGCCATTGTAAAAAGTCAGACCAGTTTTCCATGGTGGTACAATAGTACTTTCTCCTTAAATCAGAGACCTAGTTTAAAACTCCACCTCTGTTAAGTCATTGTAACCGCAGTTTCACATCAAAATTGTTTATTAACAGTATCATGTACTTATCACATTTTAGAACAGGCCAATAGGTAAAAGCACCAAGTGACAAGGCTCCAGGATGAATAAATCCTGGTCCATAGCAGGCTTACAGTACAGACTAAGTCATAATTTCTTAATGTCGCTTTTGTGCAATTAAAGCAAGGCTAAATTTGTCCAGGAAAACTGTACTATCCCAGCTTAATCCCATATCCCAATTTTGGGCCATAGTCCTGATATTCTGTTCAAAGCTGTAAATTGTTTGCAACAGTATACACTAGATGGCACCAAGCTTACATATGTTGTACCACAGCTAGTTGGTAGTGTTTAAGTAAAGACAAACCCATATTATGAATGTAGAAGTTTTATTTTAAAAGAATCATATCCAGGGAAACCTGCTGCACCTGTAAGAAAGATGCATTAGAAACATTGTTTAAGAAGGTTGAACAAAGATCAAGTAGGCTACTCACCTGCTGCTACAGCATATGCTTATTCCTGATGAGATTTGACCCTGAGCCATTTCACGTGATCAACACCAGGGATCCAGGGCTTGTAAGATACAGACTGTTGTTGGGGAGCCACGTAGCTCGGAGGGGCCGCGGGACGCTGGGGAGCCACGTAGGTCGGCGGGTCCACCACATAAATCTGTGGAGATACTGCATAGCCCTGGACCTGGGGGATAACTGGGCGCTGGGGAGCCTCGTAGGTCTGTGGGGCCACATAGCTCGGAGGGGCCGCCGGATACTGGGGAGCCACGTAGCTTGGAGGGGCCACCACATGAATCTGTGGAGATACTGCATAGCCCTGGACCTGGGGGATAACTGGGCGTTGGGGAGCCTCGTAGCTTTGTGGGGCCGCCGGGCGCTGGGGAACCTCGTAGCTCTGTGGGGCCGCGTCAAGGTCTTTCAGCCGTTTAATAGCAAAGCCACCAAACAGATAAGGGATGTCGTAGGTTCTGGTTGGGGCATAAAGCTGACTTTCATAAGTCTTCATACTGCGTGGCAGGAAGGCAGCTGGGGCACTGTGTTGTGACATTTCGCCTTGGTTTACACGAGATGAGAAATGTTTCAGTGTTTTAGAGCCACGACCTGGAGACACCCTTTTTGCTACAACACTAGCTGAGGTTTTTGTCCTCATAGGACTTCTGTGTGGTGTAAGAGCGTCGGTGTCAAACAGGCTGGAAGACTTGGGAGCAAATTGAGCCGTCTGTGTTCTTGACTGCTGGGACACCAATTTGGCTTCGCTGTCCCTAGAAGGATTCTGAAGAGACGCCTCACTGCTGGACAGATACTTGATGGCAGCATGGCCACTTCTAGGCTGTACGTAGCCACTACTGGAAACTGCCTGGCTAGAATCACTGCTTACTAGAGGTCCTGCCTTATAGCTACTGCTCTGGGCTGAGCGTGGAAAAGGAAACTCCTGTCTGAGTTGATCCTGGGGATAGCTGCTACCAACTCTACTATCCTGTTGAAACAAGCCAACAGGACCGTTCTGTCTGTGATCTGCAAGAGAATATATAAATAAGAGTATAAACTCAGCTAGCAAATGAGGAGCACTAAATGGACTGACATTTGTTTCCTACTCACCTTGTGTAGCCCACAAACACAGTACATGCTTTGCTTGAACTAAGCAAGTCAGCAGCAACCTGCCAAAAAAATAAATAAAATAAACCAACACATCAGGGTCAGAAGAAATGGGACAGCTATGAGCAAGTCAACATACACCAAGAATAGATGCAACCACTTACCCCAAATGAACCCCACAAGCCATTTCTGTGTTCTAACGCGTGCAGCCTGGTCACAGCAACAGTAGCCCCTCTGCCCTGAAGCGACTTGCTCTGCAGGTAACTGTAGCACACAGGTAGCATTTATTGCAGCCTGCATCCAATCACTGCCTGACGAGCTGATTGTCTACAGGTGCGTGCTGTTGCTGTGTTTCAGGCGGACTGAAACTTCATGCCACCTGTGTTCGCAAATCCTGTGTTTCTATGCAAAGAACCAGTGGCGGAATGTACCTAAGTACATTTACTCCAGTAATGTACTTAAGTACAGCTTTGAAATACTTGTACTTTACTTGAGTCTTTTCTTTTCATGCTACTTTTTGTTCCACTCCATTTCAGAAGGGAAGTATTGTACTTTTTACCCCAAGTTACTTTACAATTTATGATGTATGCATACAAAACACATTTAGTTAATTATTTGGGTAGTTTAACCCTCATGTTGTCCTCGAGTCAAATTGAACCATTTTTCTATATCAATGTTCTTTTTAACTACCCAATTGTAATTACCCAAAATAAAGTGATTCATTAAAAACAACGCTTTTTGGAGTGATTTTGATGGGTAATTTAGGGGCGTTTTATTAAATTTTATAGCATTTGAAAAAGAAAATTGAAGTGGTTTTGAAATAGTATGGAGTAAAAGTTGACATATTCCAGTCTGTGATTATCCGTCAACAAACATTCCTTTCATTTTAGTCCAAATAATTCCTAATCTCTGCTTTTCTAACTCAAACATGAAGTACAATTTCCTATAAATGAGGTTTATCGAACATAAATTCCAAAAATAATTGTAAAACTAAAGTTAATAAGTAAGTGTTATGTAGTGTTAAACGTCAAAACATAAGAAAACATTTTTAAAAAATTTATAAAAATGTCAAATTGCAAAATTGTTGATTTTCAATTTTAACGGGAAGACAACTCGAGGGTTAATTTATAATTAAACAATATAATGGCCTACAAGTCCAGTTGAAATGATTTGGTTTTTAAAATGTGAGGATTTTTCTGCAATGAGCACTTGTACTTTCAAATACTTTACATTTTCCTGATGATACTTACATAATTTTTCTTAAGTAACATTTTAAATGCAGGACTTTTACTTGTAACAGAGTATTTTTACAGTGTGGTATTACTACTTTTATTTAAGTAAAGGATCTGAGTACTTCTTCCACTACTGCAAGGAACTGTAGGCTGTAATCTTTATTTTCCTCGAACAAGCTTTTCTCCCACACATATAGAACAGTTAACAGCTTCTGCCTGTTTTGTTACACTGAGATTTCTCCTCGCAGCATCAGGCCTAACCTTGAGAAAGATCATGTCGGCCATGATGGCCTTGTTAACATTATTAATGATGACTCCTGCACTCTCTTGACGCTGAATAGACCCAGGCGGCACACTGCAGTAATGATGCACTCGACCCTAACTGTGACAAACAACGCATCAAGATCAGCGTGCTTCCACCTTCTGTTTGCAGAATATAAATCACATCCCAACACCACAATCTCCACATCAATGGTGGAATGTAACTATGTACATTTACTCCAGTACTGCACTTAAGTACAAATTTGAGGTACTACTCAAATTTTACTTTTCATGCAACTTTCTACTTCTACTCCACTACATTTCAAAGAGAAATATTGTCCTTTTTACTCCACTACATTCATCTGACAGCTTTAGTTACTAGTTACTTTAGACATTAGGATTTTTGCACACAAAACACATATAAAATACGATGTTTAATTATGACTAATACTACCCAACAATATAACGGCCTACAAGTCCAATTGAAATGATTAGACCATTAAACACACAACTGTTAAGACCATTTCCAGTCTCTAAAATGTGATTTTTCTGTATTGAGTACTTTTACTTTTAATGCTTTAAGCACATTATACTGATGACACTAACATACTTTTACTTAAGTAATAATTTCAATGCATGACTTGTACTTGTAACAGAGTATTTTTACAGAGTGGAATTAGTATGTTTAGTAAAGAATCTAAATACTTTGGCCACCACTGCTCCACATCATGCATTCCAATTGCGTTTGAATTCTTTTTCTCAAATGTAACTGTGAAGAAATGATAAGCAAAATGCATGACGTCATAGTGTGATATAATTAGCTCCCTGTGTCTGTTTGACTGATCTGTGACCATGTGGGAGGCTCCACATGAAAATGACCCCTTACACTGTCAGTGTAAGTGACACATACACTGAGGACAACACTCCCTGGTAGTCTGGCAGGTGTGAATCTTCATCCCAGACTGTGCTTGGTCAATAGTGTTCATTAGTGACACTCCCTTGCAGCTAAAGGAAGCGTGATGCAAGAGCCCGACAAGTCTGTCCTACTTTCCCCAAGTACTCTATATGCCTTCATGGGGTGCACTTTTTAAAGCCAGATTTATTGAAAATGTACAATCTTATTTTTGCGTCTTTTAGGCGCTTGGGTATTCGATATTCACATGGGCATCCTGTATGTGCCCCAGTGGCAATAGCAAATTTCCTCCTCTCGGCCGTTGGAAGGAGTGACACCTCGCATGCGATGACCAGATGAGTGTGGTGGCTTAGATCAAAAGACACAATTTCCTGTCAGAGGAAATAGCACAGAGGATTTTCCTTTCGGGAACAGTTTCCTCCTTTCTGAATTCTTTCCATTATGCTTATCAACATGCATATGAGCAAGAAGTCAAATCAAGTGAAAGTCCTCCATTGGAATCAGCAAAGAGATTCTTGATAGATAGATAGAGATAGAGATACTTTATTTATCCCGAAGGAAATTATGTATGTATGTTGTGTATAATAGTTTATATGCAACATACATACACAGGCACACAGACATATGACATAGGGGAGCACAGGGCACACAAAGTAATACTTTTTGGTTTTAGTATTATAGAAATAATTCTAAAACCATTCAAGTTTTACTGCACTTATTTTTACACAGGCAACATACATATCTCTGCTACAAATTTACACCAGAAGTTAGTTTGTAGAACCTACCGTTGTTGAAAAATTCCACCGAGAGAGGCGAAAGGTAAAATGTTACAAAGTGCCCCATATGCGGGGTTAGTTGTAACAGATGGCGGGTTAGTTGTAACACTTGTTAAAAAGTTGTATTTAACACAGTTAATTCAGTAGCATGGTGCTATACACTTTCTTACTAAAATCTCCATATTATAGTTTAATTTTTGATCTATTAAAACACATGACCCTTGTGTGTGAATATATTTGTTAATTTGTACTCTGATTTGTAAAATAAAAAATAAAAAAAGTTCTTTATTTTTTAATTCAGCAAGACATTTAAACCGTTGTATTGTGACATGGCAGATTCCATATGAACCCGCTGGGCCCCTATCTGAACTTCCTCTCTCCACCTCGCTGGCTGCCAGACAGAGCACCTCCATAGAAACCCCTGTGTTACTTGGTGCAACGGTATCATAGTGCAAAACACAGGCCTTAGAATGTACACGTAATATGTCAGAGTAACATAAATGGCAAATGTACGGAGCCCCAGTGGTCACATGGAGAATAGGAAAATAATACATGAACTGGGGACAAACACTTTTGCAAGATCTTGACTTTGTTTTGCGATATCTCCAGTTTTCTTTGCGATATCTTCAGTTTCATTTGCGAGATCTCGACTTTGTTTTGCCAGATATCGAGTTTTAATTGCGAAATCTTGCAAATCCAACAAACAATAAGGCTGAATACCATTTCTCCATCTTACCCCTACCACTTACCCCTTACCCCTACCTCTTGGCCCTAGAAACCAAGGGGCAAGGGGTAGGGGTGAAAACATACCCCTATGAAATGGGACACCACTTGGTGACATCACCATACAGTATTGATCACAAACTTCCAAGATGGCGTCTCTGTTGATTGTGTGGGTTTTGACAACAGTGTCATATGCATTTATTTATGTTTTAGTTATGTTATGTTCACTTTGGTGGTGCAGAGGCAGATGTTATCTGTGTAATACTTAGGTCTGTTTGCAATACATATGTGTACACACACACACACACACACACACACACACACACACACACGGTGTGTTGTATATCTGTTTCAGTTATCACCATTTTGAATGTCATTGATGTTCAGAAAAACATTTTAACAAAATTCTGTCTTTATTGTCCAATAAATTAAACATAACAGGCAAAAACATTACATTAAATATATTATATTACAGAACCATTATCAACTATTAGAACCATAACTTACATGTCACACACATAAAAAGGCATTCAAATGTATAAAACTAAAAAAAAGACACAAGACCACAAACAAACAAATTAACTACAGCTGTTCTGATATTCAGACCAATCTGATGCTTGTTGGCCAGTAACCCCTCACAAATCATCAGTGTCCCTATCATAACCAACAGCAATATACAAGTGCATGAACAAGAATTAATTACAAATGATTACAATAATACAGTACCAATTAAATAATGAATGGGTAACACATGATTTAAGAAACTTCTGCTTGTTTTCAGCCCCAAGGTGGACCAGCTGCTGTGTCCTCCTGGTCCCTGTGTGATACAGGACGGTATATGTAAAGCACGTAGCGATGTATCATAGACCGTTATTATTAATATATACAGTTGATGCGATGTATACAGTCCATTCAAGGTAGAGAAATGCGGGACTGTTGTTCAAATCAACGTTAACGTTAGCGATTAGCGTTAGCAATTAGCGATTAGCGTTAGCGATTAGCGTTAGCGCAAGCTAGCGATTTTTTTAAAGTTTCAATTAAGAACATGGTTGCAAGTACATATGTACAGGACTGCATAGACCACAAAACAAGACTGTCGTAACTTTTAAATAAATTATTTAAGCCAAAAATACTGTGAGCTCGCGTCCTCACTTGCTTTCAAGAGGAATACACCCCTCGATCTTACCCCTACCCCTCGGTCGACATATGTAATGGGAAAGCACTAGGTCCCACGTGAATGCGCAAAAACAAGGGTAAGGGGTAAGGGGTAGGGGTAAGATAGAGAAATGGGATTCAGCCTAAGGCTAACCTAGCTAGCTAGTAGCGCACTAGCTAGCATCTAGCTAGCTAGCAGCGTGACATGATTACATCTCCTTGGTTGTATAAATACATTCATTGTTTATTTTGATAAGCATGTAAACAATCAGGAACAACGAAAACACAATGATTACCGTTAATTCATATTTTATACAATAAAACGGCGAGTTTATGAGTTTGCCACATAGTTAGCTATACCATTGATGTATTAAGAGAATGAACTAGCTAGCTAGCTATACTTGTACGAGACACGAGAAAGAAGCTCACAAACGAGCATGTTGCTACGACAACACAAACTAGCGCTATTAACATCAACAGTCAACAACAGTGTTCATTATAACACTTCACTTTGGCATGTATTAATTAGTAATGTTTATCAAAATAAACGTTGGATGTATTTAGACAACCAAGGAGATGTAAGCATGTTGTGCTACTAGCTAGCTAGGTTTGCCTTATTGTTTGTTGGATTTGCGAGATCTTGCAAATAAAACTCGATATCTCGCAAACCAAAGTCAAGATCTCGCAAAACAAAGTCAAGATCTCGCCAAAGTGTTTGTCCCCAGTACATCCCCCCCATGTCACTTTTGGGGCTCCATACATATGAGACCTATCCATCAAAGTAGGCGAGGATTTTGTCTCCTTGTGGATGATCTCTCTCGTTAAAATTCAAAATCTGCCTGCATCATGTCTCACAAGTGTAAATTTTCTGCCTAAATGTTGATCTCCAGAGTGCTGCTCTAACAATAGGCATTCACTGTTGGATCTGCACAGACCCCTGACCTGTGGACAAGAGGAAGACTTGCTCATTTGAGGAGCCTAACTCCTGTAAATGTTACACTGTGTCAGGCTCCATGAGCTTCCTGCATGGTAAGATATATTTGTAGCCACATAAAGGATGTGACGGACGAGAGAGCTAAGGCAGCATTGTCATCTTATTTATCTGCTATGCAGGGCGTGAGGACATTTGTCTGAAGGACACGGTCCATCATCCGTCATGTCCCCTTTGCGCATGCCTCAGCGTTGTGGTTGTCTGCTAGAAGCTGTCATAAATTTACTTTTTATTTAGAAGTTTTAAGTCACATTTTTATGATTGTCATTTTTTTTAACCATATATTTTAACCGGATGAAGGATTTTACTCATCTGTTTGGATCTTAAGTTATCTGAGAAACAAGCTGAGCAAACTTCTGCAGCGGCTTGGCAACCCAACTGTATACTACTGAATTAGGGTGTACTTCTACTTCAGAGGAAAACAGTGTTCTACTACATTTACTTGACAGAGAAATGTTACTACTTCTTAGAAAAATGCTCTGAGTCAATTTAAGCTGGACTTTTATTGTGAAGGTAGACACGGAAGGAGCAAAGCCAGCCTTATGCCGCTGTTTGTTTATTTTCCTCAAACTTAATTGTGCGGTTGTTAAGCTTGATTCACAGTTTATTGATATCCAATATCCAATGCTGTCCAAACTGCTCCACATCCCAAAGGCCAAGTTCATTGGGTACCCAGGAACTCGAGTGTGAAGTAGATTCGAAGATCGGTTCTCAAGATATTTGAAAGACAACGGACACAACAGAGGGTCCTCGGTTTATAGTTAGATGTTTTGGGGGCTTTTTCGTTGCATTTATCAGTGCAGCCGAAGATTGACTGTAAAGTGGGGAGAGAGACGGGATAACGAGCTATTTCACTAAAAACATCTGCCAGCTGTGTCTCGAAACAACACCCCAATGAGAGCGGTGAGCAAGAACCAAACAGTAGAGCTCATGCTGAGAGAATTCAAAATAATGAGCTGAAAGATGCTGAAAAGCTCATTAAAGCTGAGGGGAGCATCAGTGTTAATTGTTTGTGTGTTAATCACTATGAGCACTCTTTACACATGGTTGTTCATGTAAAAATATTGCATCCATGAGTGTAAAATAATCTTTAGTCAATATAAAAATTGGTTGCTGGAAAATTCCCCATTGTCTTTTTTTAGGGCAGTTCCCAAAGAATGACCTACTGCTGGTGAGAGATTTATTCGAGATTTATTATTTTGTGTCATGTGGCAAGATGTAACAAGCCGTGCTGTTGGACTTGTATTACCCTGTAGGAGAGTGTCCTCTTCCAAATTCAGCATCATCAGCTCCTCAATGTCCTTACTGTATCAAGATGCTGAAATCAGAGAGACAGTCAGCAGATGGTGTCTACTCTCCGGAAGAATCTACCCTTTGGCCTTCGAACCATTCCTCTCCCCCTGACCAATCAGGTGCCTTAGATCCCTGTTGGGTGCCCTGGGCTCCCTCCCGCTCCGGCATCTGGTCCAGCATTTGAAATAACGAAGGTAATAATAATGAGCTTAAGTCTCCTCCCTCCAGGAAGGCGAGAGGTCAAACTACCTATGGAGAGTTCACACCCAACACATTCCACCAACAGTTCGAGGATCCATCATCAGAGAGGCTGCACTCTTTGTTCTTCAGTTTACAACTAAATGTTCTCAAGCTAAAGTTTGGATAATATCAGGTACTGTTGTAGTTTTGGTCATGATAAGAAGAAGAAGAATAGATACTTTATAAATCCACAGGGAACACGCTGTTCCTTTGTCAAACTCTGTTGCTATATTACACATCACACACCGGCCCGAACACATAAAGAGTGTCAGAGTGAGGGGCCTGCCCATTCAAGGCACCCTGAGCAGTTGGGGGTTTGGTGCAATGCTCAAGGGCGCCTAAGCAGTGCCCAGGAGGTGAACTGGCACCTCTCCAGCAACCGGTCCACAGTCCGTACAGGGTTTCCTATTGGTTATGAACACAGTTCTCACCAAAATAACTGCTGAGGTCAGGAAACATGGTTACATCACTATGGCAAAAACACTGTAGCCAGATTATCGAAACCACTTTATCTGGAGGGAAAACTAAAAGTGAGTACAGCTTGGTAGGTCAAAGTAGAAGTGTCGCTCATGTTTCTTACTCCTTTTGACTTCTCTTTTTTTGTGATGTTGGTGTCCCAAATCTCAACGATAGGAGTGATGGCCACAAATACAAATATAAGTTGTCATAGCTCGGCGCTCCAACTGCAGGTGGAAGCCGACGGCGAAGTGACCAACCAAACGTTCGCGCTTATCAAACCAACTGTACTTGGTTCTGGGACCTGGTCCCTGATGTGAAAGCCCCCTAACTGACTGTCTGCCTGTTTGGTGCTGGGAATGTAGCGTACAGTGAGTTTATTAGAAGCCTTTTGCTCCCTTCTGCCGCTAGAAACAAGGTTGATAAGAGCAGTGAGACTGGACCAAAACAAGAAGCTGAAAGACGTTAAAATGTCAGTATAACTAAGGGGAAGTTGGCTGGTAGTTCACATACAAATGTTGATTACTCCAGCTTTAATATTCTCATGAAATGTTTTCTACTGTAACTGGACTAACAAGGGGAACTCAACCACAACCAGCAATAAATGAAGTAAATATGAACCATTTTGACTCCTGTTTTTTGAAACAAGCACAACAGTGACCGCCCACTTTTTGAACGGCTCTGGTTCTGGAAGTGATTTTTCCCATTTTATTGCTCCATTGACGTTTCATGAAATGCTTATATAAAGAGTTTGAAGCCAACCAGCTACCAGATGAATCGTGACCATAAACATTTGATTTGACTCAAAAAACATTTTGAAAGGGTGCACGGGGCCCGGGTTTGGCTCCGACCTGCAGCCCCTCTCACTCCCCTTTCATGTCTTCAGCTGTCCTGTCAAAAATAAAGGCTGAAAATGCCCAAGAAAATCTTTAAAAAAAACATTTTGAAAAACTGAAAAAAATCTAATTAAGACCTCAGTGGCAGCAGCTCGCTAGCCGCTCGCACTTTTGTGGGTGTGTTAAACATTTCCATGGTAACAGGGAGCTCCACCAATCGGAGACACCGCTCATACACTTGTGAGTAGTGCAGTACTTTTCAATGACATTGCGAATAAAACGGATGATTTTTTTCTTCTTCAAAATCTCGTCGCACGTGGTGAGTCTACCTCGGATGGTTTAGACATTATGGCTAATAATCAAAATCCTTGTGGAGAAAATGAATGGGGATTTTTTCTTCACGGCTATCTGCTGAATTCCAACCCAACTCATTGATGCATTAGGCAGGTGATGAAGTAGTGCAGGAGTTTTGAGTATCTTGTCCTTCTTTAAAACGGGCCATGGCCATTTATAATCAACCAGCAACACTGGCCTTATTCCTTTTCTCTGAGAGGACCAGAGGAGAGACTCTTAAATGAATCATAGTGGGGGTTATCCTTCTCGTATGCCTAATCAAAATGAGGGCTTGATTATGTTTCGTTGCCATCAGAACAATGCATCTTTATACTTTGCTGTTCTCCCTTGAGGATCTTTGCGAGAACGTAAAGCAGAAAAGGGGTACCTTTTGTATAAATTGCAGCAGCTGGAGGGGCTTGTTCACAGTTTGAGAGGGGGCTATAAAGCCTGCCAGAGTCTGGCAGAGCCGTGCTGTCGCTCCGTTTACAGTTGTAGTCAATTTGGAGAGCAATAGAGAAACAGTCCTGAAGACTTCAGAGGGAAGATGCATTGTTGCGGTGGAGAGTTTTACACAAGACAGAACATTTGTTTCCCATTTTCCGCCGGTCTAAGGGAACCATTGCGGTTCAGCAGCAGGAGGGTTTTGTTTAAATTTCAAGAGCATGAAGAATCCCATTCTGACATGTGAACACATACATGTTGTACAAACTCTGTGGCAACTATACCCAAGTGGTACTGAAATCCAATAAAATCCATATTTGTTGTGAGTTTTCAATGAAATAATTGCGCAAGATCCATTAAGTTTGTCCCTGAAAGACAGTCAACGTATTGCATGTCATTGCTTGTTACGTGTTAAGTGTGCTCACGGCCCAGGGAAATAAATGAGTCCATCTCTGAATGCAACGTAACAGGGAGGCGAGTAAAGATGGAAAGCTCCTAAAGCTTAGTTGCATATAAATGCACGGAGAATTCATTGTTTTGTCGTTATTGAAAAACAATATTGACCTCATATAGGAATGACATTTCCTCCTATGGAGTCCGTTCATCTGCATTCGGAGATCAACTCATTTTGACTGGCGAGATGGCGGCGACCAACAGCTACAGTGAGTTGTTAAAACCTTTCTTTTTAGTAAACTCTGTGTACACAAACAATGCTGAGTTCATGTGTAGAGCCCCTGGTGATACTTGGAAAAAAAAAGTATGATGTTGTGTCGAGCCTTCTTAGTGTTTTAAAAATAGCTATTTTGATGCTATCATAGTAGTGAACCCTAACACTCCCATTCAAAAGGCCCTTTGACTGAAAAACGGGTACACTCACAAAAACACCCTATGTTGCATTTTGGCGAGAGTTACGCTTTGAGGCTGTTGGTACGTGCAAATCTTTGTGGGTGGCTGCTTCTGTAGTCTGGATCAACTGAAGTACATTTCCAGGATAAAGCCTGACTTCAGGCCTTCTGCTCTCTGTGTGCTGCCGTTCTTGAAATTCCTTCACCTAGGGAAAAAACAACAGCCGACGAGCTAGCAAGCTACACTCTGAATATGGCAAGTTTTGAAAAAAACTAATTGGATCGGGCAACAAGACAGGCCTGCTTGGTTCTTTCCTCTCACACTGAGACGGTTTAGGGCCGGTTGGTGGGATGTATGGACGAAGTACACACAACGATACACTGGTAAGAGACAATGAGGTTTAACCATGTATCCAGCTCGTTGAAATAGCTTGCGTTACTATATTGAATGAACAGTTAACTTTGCTTAATATTTTATGTGACATTGTTGTCTTTCGCGTGGTCCAAATGTTCCACCAAAAAAGAGCAATTCCAATCCTCTCTGGATGTGTTTAATTTATTAAATAACTGTTGAACAAGCAGAACATCAACTTAAATATGATGATTTTACTCATGCGTCTGGCACTGGATAAGCAAGTTAAAGTGCATTGTTTTGACTGGGACACCTGAATGTTTTGCAATGAAGCTAGCGCTAATGGGATCTCTGTTTTAATGCCCAGAGGCTGTACCGGTAAAGAACCCTATTTTTATCTTTTTGGCATTTGCTTTCCTCACCTACCTCACTTCCTGTAGCTCACTTCCTTTCCAATGCTGTGTCTCAAATCGCGCACTTCCGTGCATTTACCGGAAATTACGTTCACATCTCATCCCTTCTTCTTCTGTACAATTGTGAATTTCACCAAAGGAGAGCATTCCAGTTTGCTATTGTTTTCTTTGTTTATGTATATACACTAAAAATAAGTAACGTTAATATATTACTATATTAATATAAACTCAACGGTTTCATGAGGAAATCCTTGTGGCCCGTAGATAAGACTGTTGTTGTGAAGCATTACCCTTACAACTTACCTAATAGACAAAACATCATAACATCTTTTATTCTAAGTTGTATTTTTGGTCTTCATACATGACAATACAGCAGTGAAAGCAGAGGTAACAGCCCTGACATGTAACTAGAGCCCATTCCTCTATTCTGTATGCTCTAACATTATATGCTTGCAACAGTCATGCAACGTGTAATACAAAAGATAACAAAGTTAAATACTTTTAATATAATTTTATTTTAAAAATGTGCTTGTAGTTCTGCAGGCTCCCCCCAGGCCGTAGCTAGTTTGATGGGGATAAGGACATGAGGGGGGACTTCAGACTCTCCAGGGGATCCTTCTACGGTCTGATGGCCATCGTTGCCCCTAAATGACGGACCTCTATTCCTCGTTTGTCCCTGAAGAGATGGGTTATACAGGATATGGTGGAGGCAGTAACAGCGGATACATTTTAACATTACGCTACTGTTAACGTTACCGGCAATCAGCTGATCGCTATTTTGCTAAGCTAACGCTCACATCGGAATATGTACAACTTGTTGAGATCACACACTTAACACTAAAATCTTCTACAGTGGGAAGACAGTTTAACACAAACAACAATATACTAGCTACAACACATGTAACGTTATCTTATAACTTATTTGCCAATCTGGTTAAACAGCCGCTGTTAGCTAGCTAAGGTTAGCTTGCTAGCATGTCAAATTACCAATAAAGGTTATAATTCGTGGTACAAAAATCATTACCGACTGTAAAATTAACCAAATATACATATACAGGTGGCTTGTATGTTATAAGTATAGTAAAAAGACTCACGTTCAACTTCCATTAGTAGTGCTCCATCGGTCTCGCTATCGCGTCTAACTGTTGTTAGCCCCGCTCCTTCCGCTACGTAGCCAAGATGGCGACCGTTGAGTGTGGAAAGTGTCCATTGATCCACACTCAACTTTCTGGCTGTTTTGATCCGGCGTTTGACCGCACTTCGACAATGTGAACACACTATGTACTCAAATAGTTAGTATTTAGTACAGAAGTGCGCGATTTGAGACACAGCCCCATGTAACCCCTATTCACCTGACTGAGTCCACCTGGTCCCAACCTCTGGAATTGGAACCTCTTCCTGTACAACCCTTCGGTAGCATGTAATCTCGGGTTTTACCGTCCAGAGTCCTGCTGCCTGTCCTCGGCCTGTTTAGCTGCGTTAAAGCCAGTTTGTTTCCGCCAGCAAAACCAAAGAAGGGCTTCTCTACTGGCGTTTTTCTGTTACGTGGTACCTACTCAACTCACCCGCGGTGCCACGTCCTCCTTTTTCCTTTGCAAATTAGTACTGCCACATGCCTGAGGTGAGCGTGGCTGGTCGTCATAGCAACATAGTCAAACACAACGCTGGCTAAACTACTTAAACACGGCGGGTTTGTTCAGGACACCCCCCGTCTGTCTCTAGCAATGATTCTCTCCGACCAATCAGTAGTCTGCAGGTTTTCACGTCACCTTTTGGTATCGCCTCAGCTTGCTTGGAACCTCAATGGAGGTGATACTAAAAAAGTACCTGTTAGAGTCGATGTGGTGCAGTGGAAAAACGCCATTAACAAAACCCGTTTAGTTAGGATTTGTATGACAAGTAGTCAGAAATGACAAAATGCATAGATTTTTGTGAAATAGGGTAACAGACTCATTTCCTTTACTGTATTTGGACCAGTCATGCTTATTGTTGTGTGTGGTCACCCAAATGATGTACAGATATGGAGGTATTCTTATTATCTCACGGATGGGATGAGCAGTGGTGGAATGTAACTAACTACATTTACTCAATTACTGTACAAAAGTACAGATTTGATGTACTTGTACTTTATGTTTACGGCCAGATTCTACTTCTACTCCACTACATTTAGTAGAGAAATATTGTACCTTTACTCCGCTACTTTAATCTAACAGCTTTAGTTACTTAATGTAGTTTATAAAATACAGTGTTTTATCTTAAATACCCAACAATATAACGGCCTACACTTAGTTGGCAGAACTGTTTGGACCGTTTCTAGTTTCTAAAATGTGAGAATTTAGTATTTTAATACTTTAAAGTACATTTTCCTCATGATACTTAAGTAACATTTTCAATGCATGACTTTTACTTGTTACAGAGTATTTTTACAGTGTGGTATTAGTACTTTTACTTAAGTAAAGGATCTAAATACTTCTTCCACCACTAAAGTGCTATACTGTAATGAATTTATTTTAGTACCCACCCACACAGATATTGTACTTATCTAATTATTCAATTTCTTAAAATGTGTGCTGCACCAACTGGAGAACACTAATACATGCTACTAATCCAAGAAAACTTAAATTTTAATCTTTTTTTAATTATTACAATTTTGCCAAAGTAAACTAAGGAGCTGCTAAATGTATGACTTTAGATGATGTCCGAAAGAAGAGAGAGTATCTGAATACAGTTTTAACAAATACCAGGATTCAGGTATGTGTGTACTGTGCGCTCTGTGTGTTAGCTCCAGCCTTTATGAAAGTGATAAATGGGGGTCCAGTTGGCTTTAATGGGTGATAAATGGGGGGTCCAGTTGGCTTTAATGGGCATTTGGGCCAGCTGTACCAACTCCTTCTTGCCTGCATCCTCTGGCAAACCCAATTAATCCCACTGATCAAGTGAGCAGCAGAACAATGGGTACTACCCCGCAGGAACCACTTCTGTGGTTTAGTCTACACCTTTACTGACATGATGGATAGGCATACAGGAAGCTCACATCACAAATAAGCAGCGTTGGAAGTAGTATTCAGAGCTTTTAATTTGGTACAAGTCAAAGTCCTGCATTGAAAATGTTACTTAAGTAAAAATATGTAAGTATCATCAGGAAAATGCACTTAAAAGTATTCAAAACATATAAAGGACTCAATGCCGAAAAATCCCATTTTAGAAACTGGAAACAATCCAAACAGTTCTGTCTACTAAGTGATAAATGGTCTAATCATTTCAGCTGGACTTGTAGGCCGTTATATTTTTGGGTAGCTTAATTTATAATAAAACATCACATTTTATAAACTGTTTTGCCTGCAAAAAATGTTAATCTGTAAAGTAACTAAAGCCGTCAGATGAATGTAGTGGAGTAAAAGAACAATATTTCCCTCTGAAATGTAGAGGAGTAGAAGTAGAAAGTGCCTTGAAAAGAAAAAGACTCAATAAAGTACCTCACATTTGTACAGTACGTGGTTACATTCCACCACTGTAACTAAGTTTATTGTTAAAAGACGGATGGGGAAGATAAGGGATGCTAGACTGTTTGAGTCCTATGCCTGGTTTGGTTTGAAAAGTGGTAAACCAAATGGAAAGCATCAGATGTCTGTGTGTGACGGTAAACGTAAATGATGACGTGTGTCACATTTGAGAGGGAGACAGCTGTATTTGTCATAGCATGCTGGTGGGGTGGGTTGGGGGATGTCACTTTGTCTCTGTCGTCATGCTGCTGACTGTTGTGGTCTGTTTTTAACATGTTCAATTCCTCACAGATGTGGTGTTCACTTTTAAGGCATATTCCCTATCATGGCCATTAAAGCTGTGTAATGGCGCCAAGATGTTCCCGGAGACAGGAGCTCTATGAAATGAAAAGCCTGCTGTACACCAGAGGAACATTCTCAACACTGAGAAAAAATAAAAAAAAATAGTTAAATTTGTATTTTGCTTTTTGTAATAGCAAAAACCACATGGTGTACATACATCAATATTTTTAAAACCGCTTCCTTGAAAGAAAACCTCAGTGGTATAACAAATGGCTTGTGGGAATGCAAGACATAGCAAGCAAAGTTGAAATAAAGACGTGATCTTTAATCAGATGTGTGCAACAGTCTGAAAGAACACTGTAATTGGAGCATTTTTTTCTGTTTTTAACAAGCCTCTCTACACTGGGAGTAATGGAGAACGCCTGGATGTATTTGTCGGGTGCCTCTGTTTTCATTGCATTCCTGCTGAGACAATCTTGCACAGCCATATAGCAAACGGACCATATATTTTTCAAATAGCCTGACTCATAAAAAGACAGAAAAGGCCCAGGTCCTAATCCACACTTTAATGAGGGAAAGCGGAAGTAATGACATACAAGGAGAAAGCTTTCTTCTCTCAGTTCCGCCAACCGACACCAATAACCCGCGGCTGGCCTAATGCCCCGGGGGACACACGCTGTGTATTAGAAAAAGAAAACTCCTGGGATTTTCTCCCACAGGCAATTATTAAGAATGATGCCACTTTAACAATAGCTGGATGAGAGCGCTCAACTTTGTCACCGTGAGTGAATCCTATTATGTGGCGGCATAATAGCTGTCTGTGAAGACAGAGAGAGAGAACGGGTATCACAAGGCATCTCTTTTGCACCGGAAAACAAAGCTTATTTGAGGCGTCTCGCCATCCGAGCCGCCCTTTGTGATCAGCGTACGAGCCTCAATTGTTTTCTCCTCGGCGAGTAAATGCTCGGCTTAATGTGGTTAAGCTCGGCAGCTCGGAGAAATGATACCACCAGTTAAGTTCGTAAATATTATGATACATTAATTTATGCGGATTACAAGTGCGCCAAATGAGGATTCAGACACGACTTTCTAGAGCTTTATTTTGTCATTACACATGCAGTAACATGTCTCCTTGTTATTAACATATCTGGAACGCTATGAGGAGTTTGGAGAACATCTTGATGAAGATGCTGCTTTGGCTTTGAACAATGTGAGATACCCCCACCCCAGAAATATCTAGATAGCTAGCAATTTGGCCAATAAACACTGTGAGGAATGGCAGCTTGCCATTCCCGCTTGCTGTCTGTGTTTGTCTCACTTTGTAGCATTGGAAAGCCACACAGAATTGCTTTTGTCATGAAGCCATTTAGAGAAAACGTTTGACACATGACGTTTGAGAAAAGAAGATCATGTTTTCATTGGGATTCATGCAGGTTACAACTTTATCCAATTGAAACATGCGTGTAAATCTAAAGGTTGAGAAATACATTTATTGACATATACCTCTTGAGTCACTGTTATCCTAAGGAATGGCTCTTAGAAAACAACTTCCACTTAAAAGACACATTTCTTAGCTTTGCATAACCCCAATTGCAGAAGCATAGAATGTAGGAGAAAAACACAAGGTTAAGAACATATTCTTTCTTTTCATAAGGTGTACTCCATAACTGGTCAGAGCAAACGGCTGAATGAAACAATGTAGCTGGTGTTTCAGAATCATCTGTATCTTATCATTGGGGAGTAGGGGGTCCCTAAACAGAAAAACGTGGATAGCCAGACTTTTCTTTCAAAGTGCCTCCAGAGCGGCTGTTGTCTTAAAAGGAGGGAGGGGGAGATTGCTTTCAGAGGCCTCAGCCCAGGACTGGTTCTCATCATTTTGACAATAAAACTCAAGCAGTTAAAACAAAGCAGAGAGAGAGAGAGAGAGAGAGAGAGAGAGAGAGAGAGATTTCCGCTGCTCTGCACTGAATTGTCCGCCCCTTCAAATCCAACAGCCAAAAGAGGAGCAGAGTGGTGATTTTAGGAAAGCTTAATTCCTCTGTGGCACCCTGGGGCTCAGGGACGCAGTGACCAAAGGGCTTGAAATGGTTCAAAGATGGAGCGATTGTGCTTTAAATTCCCAGAGGCTTGTTGTTTTTTTTAGTGTCAGGATTTTATTGCAGCATTTTGTTGCTTTTCTACGTGCCAAAAAGGAAGACAGGATCTGACAGAGTGATGAATGCAAATGAGCCATGCAGAGTGAGTTCAGTTTAGATCCCTCTGATTAGGAAACAAGCACCTAGCTGACTTTAGGCACTTGCTGTTGCTTTTGTGTGGACATAAGGAGCAGGCAAGAATATAAGAAATGGCAATCCGTGAACTCCCTGTACAACATTCATGTCCATTTGACTCACAAACCAATCTGAGATTGCCTGTATTAAAGGAACAGTGCATGCTTTAAACAACAAAGCTGAAAGATTGTTAACACTGTTGTATGTATATATTTACAGACAAATCTGTACACTTTTTACATTTTGCTACAAAGGCTACATCTGTGCTACTACGTTTCAATTTTTAAGCGGCATTTTCACAGAAGTTTTAGCTCCAGTTGTAGAAATAATCTCCATCTATGAATACTTTGAAGAAAGAATAACAATGGTGGAAAGTAAGAGCAGGGATTTATTAACTTGGACCTACGACGAGGTGTAACTGTTACTGAATGTAATGTAACTGCACTGTACTGTATGTAAGCTACCGAACCCATAAGACTGACTGACATGCGTTGTCGTTTCCAAAGGTCTCCGTTTGTGCCCGTCCAGATTACAAAGCAAAGCGAGTTTAAATAATAAAAACATGTCAGCAGTGTTTCCAAATGTCTGTTTGACGGGCTCCGAAACACCAAAGTGGTTTGCACGCGAGGCCTGAACGTCGCAAACAATATTCTTTTCTTTCTTTTTTTTCTTTTTTAAATCAAAACGTAGTAGTGTAGATGTAGTCTGATGAACGGATTAGAAAAGAGTCCATTTCACGCGTCAACGCTGGTGCAGACCTGTGATAACCTGGGGTCAGAGTCGATCTCAAAGCGGTAGTGGTAGCCCTCCCACACCTCCCGGCAGGCGTCGCGCAAGTCATTGATGCGCTTCTTGATGCCCTTGCGGTTGAGATAAAGTACAAAGAGGAAGATTAGGCCAACAAAGCCCAGGACTATACCCAAGAAGACGTAAGAGGTCTGCAAAGCAAGGTCCGCCCCCGCGCCGCTCTGGTGGCATCCCAGCGTCAGCGTGCCCACAGCGAGCATGGATGTGTTTCTCATGCTGGCTGGGAAGGCGCACACCAGGCCCTTGGCGTCACTAATGCGTCCCTGTGATCTGTTGAGCCACAGAGCAAATGGTTCGATTCCACACGTGCATGTGAAGGGGTTTTCCCCCAGCAGGAGGTTGGCTCTGGGCAGGGAGTCCAGCTCTCGCAGGCCCTCCTCGGGCACCGTCTTCAGGGCGTTGAGGGTCAGGTCCAGCTCCTGCAGACAATCCAAACCCGAGAAGGTGGAGTTGTGGATGGCCACCAGGGAGTTGTTGGAAAGCTGGAGCCGCAGCAGGTTGCCCAGGTGGGAGAAGATGTGCGAGGGTAAATAGATGAGGCCGTTGTGGGAGAGGTCCAGTCCCTTCAGCATCCCCAGGGAGCTCCAGCGCAGAGACGTGGCCAAGTCCATCACAGACGAGTGGTTATAGAGGGCTCGGCTCAGGTTGAGGTCCCGCAGAGACTGGTTCTGCACGGTGAAGGCTTCGGGGTGAACCACTGCCAACTGGTTGTTGCTCAAATCCAGGGAGCGGAGGCTGCGGAGTCCGGCAAAGGTGTGGGACTCCACCTCGGAAATTCTGGATTTGAGGAGATCCATGTGATGTTTTTAGACATAAATACAGGACTTGCTTATTTTGGATCACAGTAAAAATCAAATGTAATGTGGTTGTCATAATACACTTTAAAAGTCTGCAAAGCCCCTCTTTAAAGAAAATGATGAAATCTGCTTGGCTGCTATATTTCTGGAAGAGTCTGGACTGAACTGATGACTAAAACAATACGTCTAAATGTATCTTAGAGGAATTATTAATTTTGGATTCCCCTTGATATGTTTGTATTGCATTATAATAATGACATACACAGGAGTCACTAGGAGAGTCTTACCTGTTGTTGCTCAGAGACAGGTTCGTCACATTATCCAGCCCTTTAAAACACTCCGGACCGATTCGACGGATCTGATTCCCCGTGATGAACAGATTCCGGGTGTATCCGGGGATCCCGGTCGGGACACTCCGCAGGTCTCTGGAGACGCACTTCACGGTGTGAGCCGCCTCGGAGCACTCGCAGCGCGGAGGGCACGACGCGTAAACGGAGCCGAGGAGCGCGCAGAAAACCACGCGCTGCGCCAAATCCAGCATGTTGGGAGAGAAAGAAAAGTGTGCGGCGAGCAAAAGATACGAAAGAGAAGCACATACGAGAAAATGGATAAAACGATCAGCTCCTCCAAGACATTGCTAGGGTCTGTTGTCCCGGCTGGGAATGCGCTTCAACTTTGCATCTCTGCAGAAAAGTGTGGCCGGGAGGCAGGCTCTGATTTCCATGAGAACAGAACTGGGGGTCGTGCTGATCATAGGGGGTGTTTGATCCTTTGCAGTGGCGGAGCGGGGCGTCGCTTCTTCTCCAACAATGAAATTAAAAGGACCATCGCCTGGCGCGATGATATGCGGGGAGGGGCTTCTGTCCGGATCCACGAGGGCTTGCTCTCAGTCTGGAGCAGCCACTGCTGGCATTAGAGAGAGGAGGAGAAAGTGGCTGCGCGCTCGGCTCTTTCTCTCCATAGTCACGGTTTCGCGCGGTGCGGCCAAATATAATCATGTGGCGTCAAAGGCGATTATCCAGTTATGCAGCCCCTCACACCTGAAATTTGGATATGGACATCTGGACTTTTATGATTGTATTGCAGGACAAAAAAGCCTATTGCAAGATGTTTTTATTAAATAACAAAATGTGATATAAAAGTCCCAGAAGGGCAGCTTTAAATACTAGTATGTTGTCAGGAATCATTATCTTATTTTGTTCCTCTGGTGTTGTTGTAAAAAAGAAAGAAAAAAGCTGTTAAATGCAATGTCTTTGCCATAACTTGACTACTTACTAATTGGTGGATTGGATGTCCCTGGTCATTGCCGCCTACCCAGGTGGTATAGTAAATGTGGGGGAGGGGTGTGTGTGTGTGTATGTGGGGGTGGGAGACGACGACTAATGAAAGCCTTTGATCCCCATTCTCTCGAATGCCATGATGCTCTGCAGGATAATGGCCAGTGAGTGGGACTTGGAGACCCTAGACTAGATAGAGTATCAAAGCTGAGACGGCTTCCCTTTACTCAGTGTTTATTCTGAGAGTTTAAATAATGATTATCACTGGAATCACTTCAGAGTGCATTTATAGAAACTTCTGCTTTGCCTTTCATGGCTCAGAACGCTGTGAAACATCGTCCCTCCTGCTGACAGCCTTGATGGAACACAGTTGTCAAAATTCAATGATGGAAAACCCAGTTTGTTTTTACAAATAAAAACTCCTGACAAATTTCTACAATAATAGACATCTTTATTGGCAATTATAGCTGTAAGTCATTAACACATTCAGATTTCACACTTGCAGGATACTTGAAATCACTCGTGGGCTATAATGATCTGCAGCATAATAGATATTTTGGGGGATTAGAGAAACAACAGAGGGTTTTGAAATTGCAGAGCGGTATGAGTATATATGGATAGTGGCACTAATAATAGCATCCCAACTGTCTTTTGTCAACGGACTGAATCGCGGGAACCACAGGTCTCCACATTCCTGGACCTGGCTCTTGGATACAACAAGGCTCCGCAGCAGGAACATCAAAACCATTCAGATCATCTCCACTGAATGAGGCATTCTTGCACATGCACTCCAATAAAGGGTTGGTGTACTATATCTTCTAAAGTACTGAATCTATCTCTCTCTCTCTCTCTCTCTCTCTCTCTATATATATATAGAGGAGAATCACTTTGCTACTAATTTCAGAACCTTGATGTCATGCACTTGCACAATCATTGGTTCAAAAAACTAATGTATTGTGAAATACCATTGAAACGTTACTTTAGATCACCCATACAAAAGCTACCCATAGTTTCACTGTGTCATTGTTCATACAATCATTCAATATTGTAGTACAAAATAGGTTTCATTATGGTACTAGATGAAAATACATCCCTGTAAAAGCATATATATATATATATATATATATATATATATATATATATATATATATATATATAAAATCAGCAACAAGTTGTCAGACTTGGACGGGCAGTTCCAAGGGCCTGCATGCATACAGTGCAGTACTGTCAATACTGTAAACAGTCTTACAGTAAAGGTGGTACACGGGACCATGGAGACAGTCTGATCAACAGTAGTACATTACAGAAAATAATGATGAAATATTACATCCAGATTATGTAGTCTATTTGGTTTATGCTCAACGCTAATTGCCAACAATATATCTCGGCACATTGAAACTTTCATGAACTAAACATGGAATATTGTGTCTCCATATAACTATGCGTTAAGAGTAATGCAACAGTTACTTATAATTTTGAGCCGTTGTATCAATTGATAGATCACTGTAATGAAATGAATAGACAATCATTTGAAACGTAATGTGTGAATTGCTTTTTGAAGTATTAGTAGTTAAGTTGTGTTATATTGAACAGGTGATTTTTGTTAAATGAACAAATCATCTTAGGTTTATGTGTATTGGAGCCAAGCAATTGAAACAAGTATTAGTGTTATGGAAAAATGTGCATTTTGATCATTGGTTGTGTGTTTTGTGTCTAGAGGTTTGAAAAATGACATCAAGGTTTTGAAATTAGTGGCAAAGTGATTGTTAAAAACAACAACAACTGTAAAACATTCCCAAAACAATATTTTTCATAAAGAGTATTTATTGTTCAAATAGAGGGCAGATTCTCAGTTTATTCGTTTTAATGCTTTGATAAAATGACTGCAGCTCTAATCTACTGAGACACACAGTACAGGCTACTGCATCTAACATTAACATAAACAGGCCTGTTACAGTCTAATTTATTATTTATTCTTGCTAAGGTTTACCAGCATTCGCAAAAAACGTGAACTAGATTAAGAGAAAGATATGGAGTAATACATATAAAAACCAATCATGAGGCAGTTGTCTGCAATGAAATGCCACTGATTAATCAAAAAGCCACAGTATATGTCAAACAGAAACTTCTCTCTCAAACACTAGTATTCTTGCATGCATGCAGCACACAGACACACATGCTGGCATGCGCTCTCCGATGGCTGTGTGCATGCATAACACACAAACACACACATGCAACCCCGCATTCATTCAGGCACAAAGCTGCAGAGCAGAGAGGATTTATGCACAAGTGGAGTAAAGATGATAAAAATGACACTGTAAATTATTCAAAGGACAGATCTGTAGAGTGTGCGATCAAGTTTGCAAAGTATATAAAGAGCACCTAGTGTAATGTTTAATGTGTGATCAAATATTTACAGGCAACATGGGTGAAATATACACAAGAGGCCACAGAATCTGCTTTCAACGGAAGCCCAAGTAGGATCGCAATGTAGAAAACTTGCACTGTATTAGCCCTAAACCCTAAATATAGTCAAATAAAACTGTTTTTAATTTGTAACAAACTTAAAATTCCATCTACTTTGGCTTATTGCAGGATGTTGGAAGGTATATGATCAAAGCTTTGTGAAACATAACTGACATTTCACAATGACCTTTGAATCTGATGTGCAGATGTGGAAAACAGCAGGAGCGACGCTGGTTAGGAGCTGGGGTGACTGGGGATATTCAGCAGGGGTCGGCGAGTGAGAAAAACCTGAGGATCCTGGCTACCTGCTGCTTCTGGCAGCACCGTGGACAAAAGAGAGGGCTCTGCACTTTATTTTCCTGTTTGATTGCAAACAATGAGGGGATTTAAATCTACTCACGACAGCCATGGCAACGGATTTCAAGTGCCAACCATCGTGTGGAATTACCTTCTTCTTTTGCCAAACGCGTCAAAAATAAAACAAAATGAAAATATAATATATAAAAGGATCTGTGAGCGAGGTCATTTTTTTTTTTAGGCACTGACTCCTGCTTCTTCCTATAAAGTCAATATCTCTAATGAAAAATGTCCCAAACAAAAAGACCAGACCAAGTTTCATGACTCTGATCCATTAACAGGCTTTTCATTGAATAACTTTGAGCTCACCAATGAGCTGTTCCACTAAATAACGAGTTAGATATTCAAGGATACAGTTTGACTTGGTCTTCCATTCTCCTACGTTTGGCACATGTATAGAAAACCAGAAGCTCCACTACTCTGTTGCTTTCTCACAGCCACATTCACTGAGGTTGCTACAATCGTTGCCCAGATGATCCGTAGATAGAGGTATGAAAACATTTATTGTAAACCTATTATAGTACCATGAGGTGATACATGTACAACATATCTCTGAGAAAATATTTCTTTTTAGAAGATGCAGATTTTTTTGATATCCTACGGAATTAATTAGGAAAATGCACAAAAATACAAACTACTCTGGCATGTTCCGCTTTAAGTCGCAGTATTGTAGAGCAGCTACATTAGATCAAGCATGAAATGCAATCAATTCCCTAGAAAGGCATCTAATTGACTTAACATGTTTGTGCTCCCCAGTATAAAAAAAATGGCATTCTAGGAGCACTGGGATTACACTCCCAATCCATTATTGTAAGATCATTAAAATCGGAAAGCAAGGCAGGAATGTGTTCCTTCGGAGAATTCAACAGTAAGTATGTTCCTCTATTTAACTATCAATGCAACGTCTACACTTTGCAGGAGGCGATGGCTTAACCCTGCTGTTAGGCTGTCAATAGTCATAATCCATTACGCCTGTTTGCGTGGTTGGTGGTGTGTTCAGTCACATCTATTGAAATAAATGACTCAATGGAAATGCATTTCCATAACGAGGGCATTCCAGCTTCACATACCGGAGTTGTGCCAGTTAACAGGCTGCCTGCTCCCCACAAGCATGTGTTGGTATGTGTTTCACATTCCTGCCCAACAATCTTCTCTCGGAGGAAAGTAGTCTTCGTGTCCTCGATTACTTTTCGCTCGAAAGCGTGCAATTCCCCCCCCCCCTTGTTGTTTAAAAGGTCAACCCCACTTTGGACCTGCGGGGGGTTCCACCGTGTCCTGAACCTGGCTCCCCAGGTCACCGCAGGTTGATGGCCAGGGTCACTGCTAGGATGATGGCCGTCAGCATCAGGAAAGGCAGCCACGTCTTCAGAAAACCTGCACAGCTGAATCAGGCAGAGAACACCCACAGCGAGGAGGAGAGAGACAGATTAATGAAGGTAAGGAGCGGAGAATGGAGATCCAAGTGTCACCATGAACAATATGTACTAATGGATCTTTTTTGTACAAGCGTACAAAGCCCATTTACCTGGAAACCAGACAAATCTGCCAGCTCATGTTCCATTTGCTCTGGCAGATACTACGTCAGGTGTCCCTCCCATTTCAAACAGATTTCCAGCCGTACAGAGTCTGGACGGACCAATCACATCGGTGTATCCAACATGGGGCGGGTTTAAGACGATGCTTGAACGTTGTTACTGGACATAACTGGCATTCTCGGTCCAGTGCAACGCACCAGGCTTACGAAACTCAGGTCACACTGTCACAGTTGGTACTGATCAAATATGAATCAAGATTCTGTACTGCATATTTGTCACCTAAAATGTTTTCAGAAACACATTTTAGTGTACCTTTTAGTGGTAATTCGAGAAAATTTGTGACCTTGCCGCAACTCGATTGGTTTTAGGTCATGTTTCTTTGCACTGATTGGTTGTAGGTCTATTCTTTGCACCTAGAGGTGTTTTGGTCTGTGCCGTTGAGAACGATGATACTAGAAGGAAAGCTAAGTAAAGGTTGCTGACATAGTTGCCACTGTGCACCAAAGTAACGAGGGAAGGGACTGTAGGAACTCACCAGAGAGCCACTGGGATGTGTAGTCCATCCCTGTAACACAAGCTTTGAAAGGCCATATGGAGCAATGTCCCATATACACTCTTACTACTTCCCAAGAATCAGGGTTCTCTCTTTTGTGTCCTGAGACACAACAGGTTCAAGGCATACCAGTAAAATCCTGCTAGAGCCCCTGGGATCACCGTGAGGAACGAGCATCAGCCCTACGTCTCATAGTGGCTTGGAAACGAGCAGCTTCAGATTACAGGGAAGGCTCTAGTTTGGGCCTTTAAGGCATATAAAATGCAGATATTTTTGGGCAGAAGACTATTAACTGTCCTTCTATGGATGCCTTTCAGCTTCAAAGTTATCAGTCACCACTTGTCTTTAAATCCACTGCGACAGATTAGAGCTACAACAAAAAAAAACAACCAGTGTCCTAACATTGCGTTATGTTTCTATGTGGAAAAAGTAGAACTATTCAAAATGATTATTTTTTTATATTTAACATGAGGCTTTGTGTTGCAAGTCGGTCATTTATTTTCATATCAAATGAAATTATGTCTCAGACATTTCACGTGCTGTTGCTATGGCGATCAGCTGAGAATTCCACCTACACTTAGAGGGTATAATCCACAGTGGAAAACGAATCAAGAAAACTGCTTGTATCAAAAAAGGTTGAGAGAGAGCGAGCCACACACACACACACACACACACACACACACACACACACACACACACACACACACACACACACACACACACACACACACACACACACACACACACACACACACACACACACACACACACACACACACACACACACACACACACACACACACACACACACACACACACACACACACACACACACACACACACACACACACACACACACACACACACACACACACACACACACACACACACACACACACACAGGTCATGTTTTTAAAAGAATGTTGATGCAATAATTATATCGGCTTATGGGGGTCGCGCCTGTTTTGGTTGAAAATGTCAATCAACTTTGCCATAGCTCGAAAGTTTATTTAGTTTTCTACAACATACATCACTCTAACCCCAGCAACCTGTATTCCCAAAGACTGGCCATGTTAACCCTTCTTACCTCACATGTTTTCCATGGATCAGAGCAAGGAGGCAGAGGTTGACCATGTTCCAAGAGGTGCTGTTTTCATATCGCATCAGATTGAGAGCCATGGCGACATGTGAGTGACAGTTGTCACAACAGAGGTTGTGCTTTGGAGAAAACAAGAGTACAAATCATTACTGGTGTTTCCACTTTCGTAAATAAAAGTGAATAAAAGACGTGTCCACAAGAGCACTTATTTACCATCCTGTGCTTATACTCCTCTGAAGCATCGTGCACCGCTGTGTCCCAGGCATTGGAGCCACTAGCGTAGACTTTGCTAACGTCAAGGATCCAGTACCTACATTCAAAGAGAAACCCTAACTGTATTGTTGTGCAGGATGGATGTCAGGAAACAGGTTTTATTCTGACTATTTCTCTGTAACAATGTTCACTGACAAATCAGTGAGAGTCACATCAGCCACAACAACCCAAATATTTTCATTTACGTACTTTGTTGGTCTTCCAAAAGCCATGTTGTCTTCCTGCAACAAAAAAAAGAAAAAAGAATTGTTTAATTGCTAATTATTATTTAAAACTGATTAAGTTATAATTTGTTTACTCATGTTTCTTTTATTTGCCCGGGCTCACTGTGTGTTGTTTTTTGTACTACACTTATACTAAATGCAAACGTAGCCAGACCTTTGTAAAAATGTAAACCTAAATCAAATTTTCTAACTCAAAAACAAACTGTTTCTTATGATGTGATGAACAATGTGCAGTGACACACTTTTGGGCTCTTTGGGAACCGGTCATTTAGATGGTTAAGTGTAACAGATTTAGAAAATTAATTTTTCAATGCTGGGCTGGTTTAGGTCTAAATGTACAGTTATTTGTTACAAAAAAGTTTTCTCTTTCTGCTTAATACAACCTGAAAGCCAAGTTACTGCATCTCCATCTACACTGGTGTACAGTGTATGTCTATGGTTTATGAAATGGTTGATGCAGCTATATTTGGGTGGGAAGACACTGTCACAGGGTGCAGAGGAAGAAGACCAGGATGTACTGGAAGGTTTGATGCGCTACTTGAATAACTAAATAAAATCTTTTCTTTGATATATTGTCTTGTTTTTTTTTAAAGTAACAGTGTGCAATATTGGAAACGACATGCAAAAGCCCCTAATAGCCCTTAATATTGAATAGTGAGAATAGAAAAGTAGTAGATAATCTGTCGGTGTCTGGCTAGATTTATAATTTTTATTTATTTATTTATTTTTTTTTAAATGGCGCGGTTGTTCCAGACACACACTCCGCACTCTTGTTTGCTAAAAACGCAGTCATAAGTGATGGTCCTCCGACCAACCAGTAGTCTGCAGGTTTCCACGTCACCTTTTGGTATCGCCTCAGCTCGCTTGGAACCTCGACTGAGGTAGTACTAAAAAAAGTACCTGGTAGCAGGTCCCAGGGACTTTTTTTTTCGTAATGGAAAACCAAAAAAGGCGAGTAGAGTCGAGGCGAGTAGATACCACGCAGTGGAAAAACGCCATAAGAGGGCAGCTGGTAAGACGAGTTTTATGTTGCACTTTAATTCTTAATAACATGTCCAAGTTATTTAAATGACAGCTTTATTTATCCTTATTTCTTGAAGATGGACATGTGAGAATATTGACTTCCTATTTGTTTGTTTTTTCAGATTCCCCAACCCATGTGTATCTTTTGGTTATCTTTTCATTAGCATCCCCATTTTGTAGAAATACCTGTCTGTTAAAGTTGTCTAAGCCTTGTGGCTCATGCATTCTAACCCATGATAATAGACCTCCTTAACAGACTGCCACGCCTTGTCAGGGAGCAAGTTACAAACTTTTCAGTCTACTTTCAAGCTCAAGGGGTGTTTTCAGTGGACTACTACTAAAGACTAAAAGTCGTCAACACTCATACTCATTGCCTTACCGGATATCCAATGTGCTACTGTTAGGTCACTTAATTTCCCATACAGGCCATAATATTCTACAGTACCAGTCGTTACTCACTGAGACAAAGTAAGGTCCAGCGAAGTCCCGGATGACACCAGTGGAAGTACAGATTCCCATGTGGCCGATGAATGGAAACAGCCATCTGAACAAAAAACAACCTTGCAAATGTTAATATTAAAACTTGAAAGTAGTATTTTGGCCAGGACACACAAGGCCAGTGTTATGTTTTGTAAGTGGTATAGATACAATACTGAAACTGCAGTTGGAGGTAGCCCTAAATTACATGTGTAAGGATCAATTCACTTTAACCCCCAGAACCAACTAATCTGCTACCGAAATTTAATTTGATCTTACTGTTACATATGGGAAAGAATTGGTTGATATTGTTGAATTAGTACCGATATACACAGCTGCCAGTACTTTATCAATGGAAGTTAACTTTTTAAAATAACAATAAAATAGAAAAAGTTGTTACATCTATATATATCCCCTGCATCGACAAACTACATTGTTTTAGAATATACGGTAACTAGAAATAAATTATTTAGATAGCATTAGTATTTTGACGAGCAATTTAAGAAGGCGAACTTAAAGTATTCAGAATGTCAAAGTTTCCCATTTTAGTTTCCTTGGTGTAATGTGGCTTTCTAACGTATACTTTGCTTAATGAACGTTTCATACGCACCGACATTTACATTTTCAATTATTCGCTAATATTAAACAACTCATTTGACTCTAACAGCGAAGCCACACCAATAAACACGGCGAGCTCACATAAAAAAAAATCACTTCACTTTTGTTTTTTTTAAGGGAATCAGCAACAGGGTGGTATTGTACGTCTTGCTAGCTAGTTAAGCTAATAAAGCTGTCACTTCCACCCGACGTTTTGGTCAGGAGCAGACTTGCAGTGGCCGGCGATAACTCACGATAACACGGGGATGGGTGTCCACACAATACAGTACGGATAGCGACTGGCCGCTGGGTTAATTTTCTCAGACGCTATGTGGTAATTCTTCATGGTGTCTTTTTCAACAACATCCGCCATCACCAGCTGTGGAAAATGAACTTCATGTGTCCCACTTACAGCTGCGTCAAGTCGCCCAACTACACAGAACAAATACCGGAAATGTGATTTTTGGCTTCAAAGTTATATGCTCGTTTTGGTAATGAATGTGACTAATACGTAGAGGGATGCCTCATGCGCAGCGTCATGAACAATTTCAATTAAATCGGCATTTTAACTTTGGATAGAAGAAAACAGAATGGTGTGTTAGGATATATAATTAGCCATATACTATTTGAAAATTCAATGTGGTTTTATTTTGAAAGGTATAGAAAGCTCTTTCTTCATTTAAGATGGCTTGATACTGTTGTAGTAGCTTCCGGGATCAATCCAAGAACCGTTTATAGTTCGCTAGTTTGAAGTTTTCTTGGATCTAAGCGAGCCATCAAAAGGAAAAGGCTACAGCAGTCTAGTAAAACTTTAGCCAGCCATGCCAGTAATTCAGCCTTGGCAGGAAATATTCTATATTTCATACTTCAAGCAGTTCAATATACATCCATTTTAACAACCTTACTAAGATTTATTTGGATAATGGTATTCAAAACCACTCAGATGTTTTAACCGATGTTAAACTTATTTCTGAAGGTGTCAATTATGATCATACCACAGAACAGTAATCCAACACTTCTTTGGTTCCAGTTTTATATATATATATATATATATATATATATATATATATATATATATATATATATATATATATATATATATATGGAATATCTTTTGGTTTTGGACTGTTAATCTGAACAAACATGACAATGAAGATGTCAGCCTGGGCTTAAGGAAATCCATCACCACATTTTGACATTTTGTCGACCAAACGCTTGAATAATCAAGAAAATAGTTTGCAGATCAATCAGCGATGAGGAAATTATAATTAGTTGCAGCCTTAGTCACTAACCTTTCTGTCTCCATAAGTGTCAAGGGTCAACATCTACAATGTGAATGATTTACAAAAACATTGTAAAACATTAAAAATCAAGATTGCTGCAGTCGGCAGCGGAGAAACAAGCTTTAATGTAAGTTAATAGGGCAATTGTCCAGCTTGTTTACCTTCACAAAAGTGCTTGTTTTGCTGCTGACCAGCTCAGATTAATGTTCTTAGTGTCTGGCAACATTATGGAAAGGTTTGTAAGGAGGTCAAGTAAGATCCTTTTTATTACATAAAAACATCTGCAAAATTGCGTTCGCAAAACCCAACAGACTCTATGTAAATAAACAGTAATTTTAGCATAGTAAAATACACTTCATTCAAATTTGACAAACAAAATAAAACTATGAAAGGCCGTCTTGTGTTGTCGTTCCACTTTTCCAACCATCACAATAAGTGATATAAATATAGTTGAGATGATAGATAGATTGACATGTTGGCTATACGCTAAAAGTATTGCTTTTTTTCAATGGAGTCTGGTGGGTTTAGCACATAGACTGTTAATATTAATCATCAATATATCAATGTATCAATATCAATATTGACATATTGATATATTGATATATCAATATATATACAGTTTATGGTTTAGCACTAGCGATTTCTGGTTAAACAGGTCTCATAGAAGTTTTAAAGATATATCTCTGTAGGAATCTTTTCCATAATGTTGTCAGACATTTAGTGTATTAATTTGAGGCTGTCAGTGGCAAAATGAGCACTTTTGTGAAGGTAAATACAAGCTGGACAGTTGCCTAATAACTTACATTGTAGCTTGTTTTGCAGTGTGTGTGTGTGTGTGTGTGTGTGTGTGTGTTTTAATCCTAAAATTATACTAAACAAATATACCATCCATCCATCCATCCATCCATCTTCAACCGTTTATCCGACCGCTTACCAACTAGGCTAAATATGTACCATTGTAATAGTAAAAAGTTATTAATACAAACAAATAGACTTACAGCCTCATCATTTTCAGTTATTTTGAGACAGAAAGGCTGTTTTTGTTTGGGCATGTATTGCTGTGGTTGCACTACTGTATGTTATGGTATGTCCATTAAGGAACTTTTGGAAACACTCAGCCAAATACTTGAATAATTTGTCAACAATAAGTCCATTGTTATTATCCCAATTCAATCCTAGCACTGTAATGGGACTTCTGTCCAGTTTATTGCAAAATGCTTCTATTTGATTTCATGCAGGCGCAAGGAGAGCTCTCCAGTATGGAGGAGGTGGAGGGCTGCAGCTATCGAAGGAGTTATCTGTGGCAATGGTGAAAATGGAAACAATGATGAACCCAAGGGACCTGCTGGGGCCCTGTGTACTCCATACTGGGTCCCATTAGATGTGACAGGTGATATATTGTGCGAAGGGCAAAAACAAACTACTCTGCAAAAGCAGGCAGACGTTGATAAACGAAGGCACACTGAAGCTGAGGGAATTCTCCAGCAAAATGTCACCTCAATATCTGGCTTAGCCATTCTACCCAATTAGGCCGAAAGATGTGCAGCTTTCGGGCAAGTAACTTGGTGACATGCTAGCGTTTCCAGTCAAAGGTTTGAAAAGTAAAATGTCAAGTGCCTGCGAGTTTCCAGTTCAGCTCCCTGGACTCTGATTGGCCGGCTAAGAAATACAATGAGTGTCAAATTCTACACTTTTAGAAACCCATTGGAGCATTGGAATTTATCCAAAGGTAAAAAGCTGTGATTTTTACTGGTTAATAAAGGCCCTGATAAAAGACAGAGAAATTTACTCTCCAGTCATTTGAAACTACACAGCACTTTTTAAAACCATGTCACTTAAAAAGCCCCCGAGAGGCAAAGTGCTTTTCATTAAAGGCTAATCAAATCTCGTGCAACTCGCACAGGGGCGAATCTAGGTTTTGATCTTTAGGCAGGCTCAACCCCTAATGATGATGTAACAAGGATATAATGCATGCAAAAGTGTTAACCCCCCAGCTTAATCAGTAATTTCATTAGCTGAAAATCTCTGACCTAGCTAGTGAACAATGTCAACTCCCTCTGACAGATTGGATGGACTCAGCCAGAGATTGGCCAACACTACGTTTCCGTTAACCCTTTCCTTGACTGGGTTACAGGTGCATAGCAATGGCAACAGCCACACAGGATAGTAAACCTGTTTCAAGCCCTTTGAACCTGTAATTGTTTGTCCTGTCTCTATGAGACAAGGTCGCAAACTGTAACTCGAAGCACTAAAATTGATTTTAACCCTCATGTTGTCCTCGGGTCAAATTGATCCCTTTTCCTATGTCAATGTTCTTTTTATTTACCCAAAATACCATGATTGATTCCACACAACGCTCTTGGGCAAGTACAAATCTCTACTTTCATTCATTTTGAGGTGTCTTATTCAATTTTATAGCATTTGAAGAAAAAAATGAAGTGGTTTTGAAATAGTATTGAGTAAAAGTTGACATATTCCAGTCAACATACATTCCTTTAATTTTAGTCTAATTCCTAATTTCTGCTTTTCTAACTCAAACATTAGGTATAATTAGCTATAAATGAGGTTTATTGACCATAAATTCCAAAAATAACTGTGAAACTAAAGTTAATAAGCTAGTGTTATGTAGTGTTGAAAATGTCAAAAGTGACAAATATTGAAAAAAGTGTCAAAAGTGTTGAAAAAGAGACAAACATAAAAAGTTAAAATCATCGATAAAAAGGGTCAAAAGTGTTGATTTTCAATTTTGTTGGGAAGACAACACAAGGGTTAAAAGAGAAAAAAAAAAGTTTTTTATTATAATTTTAGGGGGGATGAGATGAAATTGCTTGAGCCCTAAAATAGTCTAAAATCGCCAATAAACTTGCATTATGAATCAATACATTGATTCAGTGTAATTTGTTGAAATTGGGATATTAATTTTCCATTTGCCATACACTAAGCTTCCGATTTGGAATCTCTGAGGACAGGAGGGAGGTCATATGTTGGGCAATACTAGATTCCCAACTGGACAAAGAGACAAACTGTCCCCAAGTCAACCTTCAGAGGACCTAAAGGCCCCTGAGAATATTTAGCATGTGGTCTTTTGAATTAATAATTAATAATTATTTGAAAAGTTACTAGGGAAATTGCACCACCCACAGAAAGATGTCCTGTGTGTCTACTTATTATTATATTGAGGCTCTGTACTTTAGAGGGGCCCCTTAAGGACAACATGGTTACAAAAGGAAACACTGCCTCTTTGTGGTTATGCTGGAGAGCTACTGGACATGGTCCATCAAGGCAGTGGTCCCAGCCTTTTTAGTCTGAGGTACCCCCATAGGCCTGTCAGATGAACTCGGGTACCCCCCTTTTTCCATGCCCAATGTTATGTTTCAAATGGATAACATTATTTATTCTATAAAATGGATTTTTTTCATGCAATTGAATGGTGGTTAAGGTTGGTTTGGTCAGATATTGTACTACTTGGCTACAACTACTTAGAGTGAAGCTAAATGTTTCAACCATTTAGTTAATTTGAACCTTTTTAAAGTGTTTATTTGTTACTTTTAGCTAATTATTTCTGCCATTTATCCATCACTTTTAGCTACTTGCTTGCGCTTTTCACACACTCTGAAATACCTGCAACATGTAGTGTTCAGGTGTTACAGCTGACTTATTGATACTGTGTGCTACTCCAATCTTTCCATGTACCCCCTGGCACCTGCAGAAGTACCCCCTCCGTTGGGAATCCCTGTCTTTAGAAGTTCAGACAACACACAAGAGTCGGGAAACGGGTTGAACAAGATCTACAACAACAGATCTGTGTTCATCTAACACCTAACATGTGAAGTGACAACAAAACACCTGTACTGACCTGATTCAGAGTCAGTACAGAGTCAGTGGTCCAAGGCTAATGAAAGAGGCGTGAGACAGGAAACTATTGAGCAAGTGAGTAGCAACAGGAAGTGTGTAAATATTTGTAAGAGTGATAAATGGGCAGAGAGGGAGTGATGGCGTGACACGTTGGTAGAGCTACGCGTGTTTATCAGAGGCCGGATGTCTCTATTTAAAAAAATATATATAGTGGTAAAGTGAATGTAACGCCTTCAGAGATCCTCCCAGGCCCACAGTATTCTGTGCTTCAAGAAGCCATTCTGTTGAAGGGGGACATCGATACAATTATGAATATCTTGTAGATGCAAAATCAGATGTTTTACTGCACAATGTAACCTTGGCTTTAATAACATGTCGCTAATCCAAATGACTAAGTACACATGCAACTGTAGCTAATAACTCACTCATTTAACATGATGTTGCTGTCAACACATTTTCTAACATTTAAATGGGGCCAGTTTTTCAGGCATGATGCATTTTTAAACCTTTTAAGGTTTCTATGATGAAATGCTGCCTCTGAAGTAAAACTGGAAGAGCCAAATTTAGTCTGGTGTCTGGAACATTGTGAAATAACTTCCTTTACAAGATACGAGAGAACTCTTTATTACCAAGCAACACTGTGTTTTTAATCCCAGTCGTCAGTCTGCAAGTCAAACTTTCTGTTCCTGATGTAATTTCAGTGAATTTGCAGTCAGAATGTCAAGATCTTTCACATCTGTGGTGCTTTTCCCCTCCTCTTCTTGTCATCCTTAAGTATACACACTCACACAAGTATGCAAACAAGTGACTACTTTTCTCTCTTACACAACTACAGTTGTGTTCAGAATGGTAGCAGTGTGTTTAGAAAGTGAATAATGCTCAAAATCCTTAGAATAGCTTTTAATTCCATAATATCAATGCATTGGGAACACTGCACATTCAATCCCAAATCCAAACATGACCACAGTTGATCAAGTTTGTGTTCTACCTTTACAGAAAGTGAAGAAAAAGAAATATTAGGCTGTTCAATAGAAAAAATAGTACTGTATTTGGATTTTTCTTTAACAACTCAAACATTTACTGTATGAACTGAAAAATGCCTCAAGGGTTTGCTTTACTTTGAATCACTGCACTAATATTTAGTTGCATAACCATTATTTCTGAGAACTGCTTCACATCTGTGTTGCATGGAGTCGATCAACTTCTGGCCCCTGGGAACAGGTATTCCAGCCCAGGACCATTGAACTACATTTCACAATTCCTCTGCATTAGCAACTCAAAATTCAAACAAAAGCCAATAGTGTAAAAACTAAAAGTTTTATGGGGGGTTAAGGGCCAGACTATTTCTTGGTACCTTTGGACACACCCAGGCAAGTTGTTTCTGTCTGTTTCCAGTCTTTATGCTAAACTAAGCAGACCAGCTGCTGGCTGTAGCTTTACACTTTACTGTATTTAGGCATGTTTTTTCTTAAGTGTCAAACTGCTATTTAATTTTAAATTGTACATTAATTACACATGTTAACATAATAATATCCTTTCAGTCCAGATTCCATTTTTCTTTTTAGCTAAACCAATATTTAAAGGGATTTTAAGGAGAGAGTATAGGTTTTATTGGCCCATTATTTGACTTTAATCACAAAAATACTTTCAGAAAAGCTTTCAATTCATCCCCCACATGCCTTCTGGGTTTAACCTCTGACACACCTTCACAATTATATATTATTATTTGTGATTCATCTTAAATGAAATTAAAATCATGTTGTGGGTGGTGTGGTCATAGCTGCATGCCTACTGCCTGTATGGCCTACTGTGTAAACTATAAACTACAGAACAGACTCATTGACAAAGAATGTTCCAGAAGTTGACACCCACACAGCCGGAATACCTCTCTGCCTGGCTACAAGCAATGTTCCGATTAAAATACTATTAAGGCTTATTCTTCGATTTGGCATTCATTTTGGGATTACTGAGATTGGAGGACTTTTTTTCTTAATATAATTCTATTTGCGCATGAACGCACCGCAAATCAATTGTACTTAATACTCAAGCCTGAACATGTACCAGATCACGCCCGAGGTTTTCTTTCGTTAACGTTATCTTTGTCTTTTTTTTTTTTTTAAAGCACCTTCCTCCTGATCCACCCATAGACCGTTAAAGGTGTCTAGCAAGTTACATGAACAGCAGGTTTTCCGGTATCATTTTTCAAAATAAAACACTTATTGACGTTTATCAAGCAGTCATGCCCAACAATATAGTATTTGTGTAGGTTATTGCGTCCTGAACAATGATAGATGACTAACAAACCTTCTGTTTTGTTGATTTGACATAGGCTGAATACAGATTAAATATATTTTTGATCACATTTACACACACGCATACAAACGTGCCATATTTGACATGTATTTTCATATCAGTATGAAGTTTATTGTTTACCTTGTATGCACACTACCACAAGTAACATGTCAGAACGACTCCTTCTTCACATGTTACACTAGTCTATAGGCATTGTCCATTTAAAGTTTTTATCATTTTTATATTATTTTAGCCTTAGCCAAGGAATGACGCTTTTATTTATCATGACCAAATCAGTAGACTTCCGGCTGCGTTTTGAGCACGCGTAGTAACTTGACGCAGCCTTTTCACTTCAGCGCAAGACACATCTGTTGAATATGTGTCTCGGTGGCCTGAGGAAGAGGTCGTTTCAGCAGCGGACGCTGAAAAAAACGAGGAACAAGGTGGGTAAGTAGTCAGTAAATAGGTCGCCTGCAAAAGTGATGCGCACTAGGATTAATACGTGACGCCTGTGTTCCAGGCTGTGGCAGAACTTTTGTGAACTGTCTCGGGTTTAGTTCCGCCTGTAGCATGCACACGGTTAACGGGCAAATGGACACGGGTCGGTTCGGTGAACGCAGATGAAGTCCGTTTGATATTCGCCAGGTGCGGGTAGGCTACAGAAAGAGGCAGTGGCGCTACATTTAAAGATGGGGAAAAATGATCTTGCTGTCAAGTTAAACTTAAAAGCTCACACCACTGCCACTTATACTTTTGCTAAAATGTAAAACAATATAAAAAAAAGTAATTTAACCTATTCGATCAGTTGTGTATTTAAAGGTAAAATATGCATCCTTAAAAAACAATGTATGGATTAATACGAAAGTAATCCTTCCCAGTCATTGCTTATGAAACCACTACAAGTGTGTGGCGTGTCTGCAGAAAGCCTGCAATCTGCCTGAATTCTCTTTTTCTCATTTTTTTGTGCGGGACGTTTGTGGGTGTCAGTAATGAGCCTTTGGGCCTCACGTATGTGTGTTAACGCCCAGACATTTCGCAGGTTGTGCAGCCCTTCTCATTACCAGCCGCCACTTTCCCCCTCAGCATCTTATTGATGCAGAAGATTAACTGACCACACACTCAGAAATATTCTGATAACGGTATATATATATATATATATATATATATATATATATATATATATATATATGCATGCATGCTGTGGTAGCTTCAGCTTACTAACATTCACAAATACATGCAGGATGAGACAGATCCGTTTACTGATGATGCGTGCTACAGTGTTATTTTGATATTGATATTTTTTTTGCGTAAAAAAACGGTTAATTTTTGTGGATGTGAACTTGTAAAATCTTCTGTGCAGGAAAGACCCAGTGTGCATCACTCAGCTACTGACAGTTATGGCGACCATTGTGATGGAGAGAATTGGGCGAGTGTTCATCAGCCTGCAGCAGATCAGGGAGGTTCCTCAGATGCTGACTGATGCTGCACCCTCCATGCCCGGCACCGTAACGGACACCGAGGTTCCCTACTACTTCAGGGAGCGCCACGTCTGCACCGGCTACCGGCCACTCTACCAAGACTGGCGCTATTACTTCCTGTCTTTATTCCAGCGCCACAATGAGACAATCAACATCTGGACTCACCTGCTGGCATTTTTAGTTATTCTGGTTAGATTACGGCAACTCGCTGAGACTGTGGACTTTGTTGGTGATCCTCATTCATGGCCCCTGTTGATCCTCATCCTGTCCTCCTTGACCTACTCGGCATTCAGTGCAGCAGCTCACCTACTGGGTGGAAAGTCTGAGCTGTGTCATTACATCTTCTTCTTTCTGGACTATGTTGGAGTAGCCCAGTATCAGTACGGCAGTGCTATAGTTCACTTTTACTATGCTGTGGATGAGAGCTTGCACAGACACATGCATGGGATCTTCATGCCCGCTGCCACTGTCCTCAGCTGTCTCTCATGCCTGGGATGCTGCTATGGCAAGTACTTCAACCACAGCTTACCGCCGTGGGTGCGTAAGGTGTGCCAGGTGGTGCCCTCGGCTCTTGCCTATATCTGGGACAGCAGTCCTGTGGCTAAAAGACTCATGTCATGGTCTCTAGCCAGCAATGACCCAGCCATTATCTATCACTTTGGCCAGGTGGCTTTCTTTCTTAGCTGCAGCTTCTTCTTCACCTTCCCTCTGCTAGAGCGCTGCTTCCCTGGGCGGTGCGATTTCGTGGGTCAGAGTCATCAGATCTTCCATGTACTCTTATCTTGCTGCACTCTGTGTCAGATCCATGCCTCCCACCTTGACTACGTGGGCCGTAGGAAGCTTTACTCACGTCTGCATAAGAGCGGTGAGGCTGCTCTCTTTGTGGGACTGTACATAGTCACTTTGGTCGGGTGTGCGCTAGTTGTTGCCTTCATGCTGAAGAAAGCTAAACAAGTGCTTGATTTCAAAGCCAAGTCCAAATGATAGATTAGATCTTGTAGGAACTATATATAAAACCATTTATGTGACTTTCCTTTTAGAATTGATAGAAAGGGAACTAATTTTACTGTACATGCTACTGGCTTGTATTATGTCAATAGTTGTTGACAACTTGGAAGATTTCATAACTCTGGCAATATAACATAGGGATACAAAATGGTATGAGTTAGTATTTTGGTACTGATATGTATTATTTGTTTAATAATTCACAGTATCTTTCATGTATCAGCAGTGGCTGGTGTTTTTTAAGTAATCAAAATCAGATTCTTAACATCACAGCTTACAGTATATGAACATTTATAAAATCACTGCTGTAATTGATAAAAAACATGACATGGAGAGGGATTTGTTATGGTTTAATTTTTCATACTAGGAAACATGGATATGTGGAATAGTATTTAAAATGTGCTAATATTAATATAATATGTTTTGAAACTCAATGTTTTGTTATTCATGCTATGGGGCATATTTCATAGAAACTAATGGATTTATTTTTAGTAATATAAAAAAAGCTAACTTTAGAAATGGTTAAATGGAGATACTCTGATCACTGCTTGTGCCAACATTTTTCCTACTCAAAAAGCTACTTCATAATTGAAGTAAAGACACGATAATCTAGTAACATTGAAAAAGATTACCATTTTACAGTGTAATAACAATTTGTACTACATGCAGGGCTATTGGCATTGTGCCTTGAGAATCAGTTGTTGCACATTTTATACAATTTAGCAAACAGTTGGTGCTGATAGAGTATTGTGATTGTTACTGTTCTCAAACCCTAAATGCCATCAGATGTGTAGGTTTTTCAGAAACAAAAGCTTTAGGATTTAAGTTGCCATTTTCATGGGTTTATGCCATAGACTGTAAAATAGTAGACGTGGAATGCCATTTTGAAGCCTCGACTTTGGCAACACAGACGTCAGCATCTTGGTTGGTTGCATCTTGTGATGATTTTTCACACTAGGGTCGAGCTGGGTAGGATGATGCTGTTTTTTTTTTTATGGTTGCAATGGCGCTGCACTAAGCTAAACGCTAAAGGGGGAAAGTTGCCCATTTCCAACCCTTCACAAGCAAGTCATCCAGCAGAGTTTTATAGTCGGGTAAACTCAGACCTCCAGGTACTGTCGCCATTCATCTGCGTGTACGACGTTACAGAAAATCAGATAACTTTCCCTGAAGTTACCAGCTATTTCTAGCACTAGTTAGCTGGCTTTCTTATCATAATGCTAAACAAGACTGTTTTTAGCCACCAAATGTTTCGATTAACTTTGAAGTGGAAACATATAGTGAAAGGGTCAAAGTTTAAGATGAAAACATGGACAACACCCAAAAACAAGTTTACGGCTATTTAATGTCACGTTTTTGCCGATTTAAAAAGAAATGGGACCACAATTTACATAATGAA
Organism: Percina caprodes; assembly: GCA_013375575.1. Lineage (NCBI taxonomy): Eukaryota > Metazoa > Chordata > Actinopteri > Perciformes > Percidae > Percina > Percina caprodes. Next base: position 944,193 of record JABXJD010000224.1, on the reverse strand, counting down.
CATCGTGCTGTATTGAAGACTTGAAAGTGACAATTGAGACCATAAACTCATTATTAAAATGTTTTATTGAGGTAATAAATCAAGTAGAAGTTGGGTTACTTCCTCAGTAGATCTTTTTGTAGCCTGTGGAGTCGCCCCCTGCTGGAAATTAGATAGACTGCAGGTTTAAGGCGTTTCAGCATTGGCATCAATTTTCAAAGGCGGATTCTTTGCCCATTATTTTTACGGTCTATGGTTTATGCATTTCGGTTAGGTTTGAAACCTTATGACGCATGATTAGATGTTTGCTAGCATGAGATTTGAACCTTTTTGTTGTTTTGCCTGCACAAGTTCCATTACTTTAAGATATATTGATACACTGCCTTTGGACTGTATTTATGAAAGCTGAATATTTTTTTATGAGAGCTCTAATGTTTAATCAAGTCTTAATTAGATGAATATGTCTAAGACATGCAGTATGTGTCGACTGTTTTGTATTATGTTTTATTAGTGTGTCAGCAATCACTGTATTATGTCTTATTGGAAATCTTGATTACGGCCTTTGAGTCCATGAGGGAAAAATGAATGTGGGTTTAATATGTGTGAACTAATTACAGATAAAGGAACCGTGATGATGTACGTCTTTGGTAGATAATAATACTTACTACTGACCATGATGTAAAGACAGTGGGGTTGAGTTAAACAAACCTCTCTTGGGGACAGGTCTGGTCTGAAGGTAGAAATCTTTTTTTTTTTTAAATATAAAAGCACAATTTTTCTCATGAGCTCGTTGAGTTTCATGTGTGCAACATTAGATAGATAGATTTTTATTGATCCCAAGAAAAATGGGAAATTACGGTGTTACAGCAGCACACTTACATCAGTCACACAACACAGAATATAAATATAAATAAGATACTTGGAAAAATATACATACATACAATATACATGAAATAATAATAATAGGAATAAAATAAAAGAACAAATATTTGAATATATACAGAATGGAAAAACCAAAATGTGCAACTGCTTAAATAATGCTAAAATGTATGCTAAATGTAAATAAACCAACTGTGCAGGTGGCACTTAGTGCAGTAGTGTGGTGTCTAAAAGTCTTATTTAGCACCCAGTGATGACATGTTAAAAAGTGTTACTGCCTGTGGTAGGAAGGATTTTCTGTAGCGGTCCGTGCAACATTGCCTCACTGTGTCAAATTCTTTTCTCCCTATGTTCACCTTGAACAAATGAAATACCAAACATGTCTTAAAATGACACAGGTTCCAGATGGATGGGGAGAATTATTATTAGTATTTATCAGGGACATTTTGACCTTAACATACTGTGCAGGGAACAACATGTACATGATATCTTCACTGTTATTTTTAAAATGCAGTATAATATACATGTAGATTACCAAACCAATCCAATGACAAAACAGTCATTAGTAAAAGTTAAACCTCTGATCAAATATTTAGCTCTTCCTCCATTTGATATTTGATTAACTGAAACTCTAATTGGAATATAATACCTTTTTGTTCCTGTTTTAATATACAGTACATTGGTTTGAAACTGATTTATTTCTCTTAATGAACTTTAATTTCTCAACATGTCAAACCTAAATTTTCTTGCTATTGCCAAATGAAATTCTCTCATTTAATGGCCTCCTGTGTAGATAGAGATCTTTTATGTTTTCCCCTTTTTACTACCAGCAAAGCACAAGCAGCTCCCATTTCCTAAACTGGGTGTTTTCCAAGAGCAAGAGCTACAAAATGAGTAGATATATTGCTTGTAATAGTTAATAACATAAGCATTTATAATTGCACTGTTAAAACACAACATTAACAGCATTGCATTTTAAAAACGGATTCCTTACTGTTTGTGGAGGATACATGTGTTAATGCAGATACTGTAATCTTTCTTTATGACAGAAGGTTAAAAACAGTAGTATACCAGGAAAATCTTTTGATGCAAAACTGAGCATACCAAATTTGAATGCTGCTTCTGGGTGGATGAATCCATCCAGATGCTCCATAGCAACCCGTTGAATGGGTTTCTCTGGGCCTAACCGGTTATAAGATAAGGATACACTTGACAGAATGATGCTGTGCATGCATGTGTGTAATTTGTAAGCTCAGACCAGAACAGAGTGAGTCTGTGCTTTATTGAACTGAGTCAACATAAAAGCATGTTAATATTTCCTAGACTGATTCTCTATCTACTGTATATGTGAACTGAGAGTGAGGCTGGGCTGTGCCCTTTGTAGAGCCCAGCGTAAAATTGACAATGCCGATGAGTTGTGCCCCAACCGTCTGGATGTGAGTCACCTAAGCAAAGCCCTGTCTAACCCACATATTAACTGCAGAATCCTCCTTCTCTGCCACACAAACCTTTAAGATCCAGGCAGCCCGGCTAGCTTCAAAGACATACTGCAAGTACCACAGTATGTCCTGCAAAGGCAGTAATCAGGGTATAACCCCTTGTCACTGTGTAGAAAACACAGCTCAACAGCCTCTATACACAACTCTAAAGGGCCCTTTGCGCAAATTTAGGACCCAGGGCCATATCCAGAGCTAAAGCTGACTCAAAGATGGATACCAAACTCTCCTGTCCAGCTTTTTCTTCGGATCAGAGCCACATTGATGGAAAGCCAGTTGGTATGCACCCCTTGTCAGTTTCTGTGCAGTGCCAGGAAACTATGCTTCAGTGTGGAACGTTGCCATTGGTTGTGCAGGCATTGAGCAAAGCACCCTTTTAGCCAATGTCAGGGATGAAGCTGAGATATACTATATCAAAGCTTTTTTTTTGCTTTCTGGCAATTGCCTTGGCACCAGCCAAATGTGTGAGTGAACTCCATGCACTTTATATCAGCCTGATGTACCTTTGGTGGAAGCAGGCAAGTCATGGGTCACACTGTAGCAAATATTTCTCTCCTGCCAAAAGTCCTGTTTCCATGTAAACCGGGAAGGAAGCAAACACACCATCCTAACCCATTAGGATTCAAACTGGTGGAAAGGCCAACTTGTGTTTGGTTCAGGTGCTACAGCCGTACATTGAGGCAACACAGAGCTGTAGAGGGCGTTCTGACATAAAACAGCTCTGCTTTAAAACAATGCAAGGGGCTTCACTGCTAAACAGAAATACAACCATCTTGTTTCACTGAGTACGTTTACATGCATACTAATATTCCACTATTATTCCAAATTTGCCTATGACAATAATTCAAATTTGATAAGGGTCATGTAAACAACATATTCCATTTGGATATTCCAAATAAGGCCTTTTTCCGAATAAAGCATTTTCTTAATAAGACATGTCGGATATGCTGGTGTTATTTGGGTTTTAGGACCATTCTTTGGACATTTATACAACACATTCGGAATATGAAGAAGAAGAAGAAACACACCTACTTGTAAGTATTATGACAGACTTGGATATCAACTGGTTTTTGGGTAACTCCAACCTTTTCAAGAAGGTGGTTGAAGGAATGAAAGAGGGAGTCTGCATTCACATTGTCAAACAGGTCCACCACCGGTAGAAAAATTTTTAAAAGTTCTGTTTCGCATGCCTGCATGTAAATGGGTATATTAGTGGAGTATTCATTATCATAAGTCATGTAAACAGCTTAGTCAGAATATTGTCTTTTTCAGAATATGGACAGAAAACTGAATAATAGCATAGATGCATGTAACTATATTCACTGTGATCTACCATATACTGTATGTACACTTGCATGTATTTGATTGGCTGCATACAGGACTGTAAGTCTGCTTGTTCAGAGCAGCTGTTATTGTGCCACAGTAGAAAGAGCAAGGGGCAACCACTGTCTAAACAAAGGCTTACAAACACTCTTATTGGGCAGAAATTCTTTTTTTCCCTTTATCTTATATTTGTAAGTTAAAGTCCATCATTGCATCTAGTCCCAGTTTGTGCCATATGCTGTGTGTGGTGCTAAACCGCTGTAAGTACCTACCTACGGAGCCCCCTAATGGTCAAATTGGGACTTTGTATGCCCTCACAATAACTTTTGTGTGCATCCAGTCCAATTATAATACACAGCCAGTTTATGTAATCACTCTGCAGATACTACAAAAGGAGAGATGATGTGACATGATGCATTATTGTGTATTACTCCTGAGCTGCGACAGTATACCATCACTAACTGTCTGGCTGGGGCTGTCCTGTGGATATGGTTAATGTTTGGACAACTGCAGCATTTGTGGTTGAATTTAGTATGATGGTGACGTTAACTGTACTGTGACTACACTTCAGTCACTACAGTCTACTACCTAATATGATTATGATTTTTGTTAAAGCACTTTTTTTTCTATGGATCAGAAACTTAATGCGAGGGGACAAAAGTAATGTGAGGTAATGCAAAACTTATTGTGGTGTAAAAAAAGATATTATGAACAAAAATTCTCACCGTCTGTAAGTTCTCTGTCAGCACCGGTTTTGGGTGGTAGTGGCAGACCACAGGGAGTTGGGGTGGGAACAGGATGGTTGCTGGTTCAAGTCCCAGTTTAGACTGCTGGGGACGCCTGTTCAGCAGTCGCAGCCCCCTTACTCTGAGGCATCTGACATCTCTCCATTTTAATTGTATAGGACCTGAGCATGTGTGTGTATTTCAGGCCTGTGTGTGTAGTGTGTACTAACAGAGTGAACAAAATAATAATTTCCCCGCTGGATATCTATAAACAGTATAAAACTAAATTAAAAAAATGAAAATAAAAAATTGCTATTCATTTTGTATAATAATATTACATCATTCTTGTGATTCACGAGACCACGCCAAAATCTATCTTGTCAGGCCCTGATGCGTATAGTTTTTTTTTTCAAAGATAATTTTTTGGTCATTTTAGGCCTTTATTTTCATAGGACAGAATGAAGACATGAAAGTGGAGAGAGAGAGAAGGGGAATGACATTCAGCAAAGGGCCAAAGTGCAGAGTCGAACCCGCAGCTGCTGTGTCGAGGATGAAACCTCTATATATGGGCGCCTGGTCTACCAGGTGAGCTACCCAGGCGCTCAACTTAAGGTGTTTGTGTCTGAACTACCAGCTTACCAGCTAATCAGCGTCTGGTGAGGAGCTACTGACAGCTACAGGGGTGGTTTTGATGTGTGTTGTGGCCGCGACTGTTCGTTCAAAACAAACAACAAAAGTAATGCAAGGGGAAAAATGCCATTATCAAGGGCAAAAGCTTAGGCAGCTCCACAGGACATATAGAGCACTATCCCATCCCCCCAAAAAAACATTTTTCTAAAGGCCATAATGACTGTAATGTTATATTAAGATGTTAATGTTGAAAAATGTGGGATGCACCTGTTTCAGCCGCATTTATGCCCATTGAAACAACACATTTTAATACAATGCAAATACATTAAAGAAGCATATATGTGTACTACTGAGCATTAACATGTGTTTCATGGAGCAGAACATATGATGCCTAGTTGCCTATAAGTATTGTAATGGTGCAACAAGTCAAACTTCAGAGGCATGTTATCAACATCCTTTATTGGAATGAAAATGTGCATCCAAGCTTAGCTGCAGGAATCTGTGAGGGCAACGGATTCACTCTATCTTGATGGCGCAATTTATCTGGATAGGTTTTTGTTTTTTTTGTGTTTTTTTGAACAGTGACAAGCCAGAATGAAAACAAGCCAAACTGAAATAGGAGTAACAAGGCTATTTTAAAAATGTAAGGCGTAGAAAGTACAGATAATTGCGTGAAAAAGTAAAAAGTCTGCTGTAAAATAATTACTTGAGTAAAGTATAGATACCCAAAATTTCTACTAAAGTAATGTAACAAAGTATTTGTACTTCGTTACTTGACACCTCTGCTGCAGGGTAGCTGTTTACACTGTGTTCACACCCATTGGTTTGTTGTACACCAAACAGTTGAGCTCCTGCTGTGTAGACATCCAAACCATATGATTAGTGTTATTGCTTAGTACTAGTTACTTATACTGAGTTAGGCCTTTCGTACAGTGTTGTTCTATTGACCTCTGGTAAGAACCCTTTTGTTACCATTTTTGTTATTGACATATTGATTATGTTGCAGTATGTGCATTATTGTGCTTCTATTAGAGACTGTTGTCATCAGCTAACTATGGGGTGTGTATTGTTTTTTCTTTGTCTGGGTTGCTATAGTTTGGTACATGCATTTTTTTTAAATTAAAGAAGACATTCACATTTGCGCCGTCCACTCCTGCTTACTGTGATCACTCATAATGTGTTAAACTCATATATAATTGGGCTGTAATTACCAGACTCCAATCAAGTAAGAGTAAGTTTTATTTCAGGAACTTGAAGTTGCTGGCTCCGTTCCACAACATACATTTCACTAATCAATTCAGTAAAGAAAATACAAAAACATTAACAATGTATATGTTCAACATTTTGACTTGGCAACTATGCTCTATTTGTCTTAATTACAATTCATTTTGTTGTTAATATCCCATCTAAATACTGATCCAGAGATCCAAAATTTCTATTTTGAGTGTTTGATTGGGAAACATTTTTCTTTCTTGCCATTTTAAATAATTGAAAATAGAATAAAAAAAAAAAAATAGAATATAAGTATAATATAAAAAAAGATGTACAGTATAGGCCTATGCATTTGGAATTACTTTTCTTACTAGACATTATCACAAAATAATCATGCTTTGTAAGTTTAAGTTCATTTAAGTTAAAGAACATTGGAATGTCCTTTTGTCTCTGCTTCAATGTGTAAATGAAAACATTTGAAAGACCTCCCTCTAACTCTATATTGCCCATTGCCCAACTCTATATTGCCTGTTCCCTAACTTAAATATAGTAGTATTAGTAGTATATGGTATAGTATAGTATAGTACTTAAATACAGTATATAGTATTTAAGTTAGGGAACGGTTTATGAGAGCTTGTAGAGGCAATCCCAGACCACTGTTTTTCACTATTTTGATTATAGCACTAATAAAGGACAATTCCAGCGCAAAATGAACCTAGGGGTCAATATCGCCGTGCTTGAGCTATGTTATTGGTTACTGGTTGCACGACGTTCGTGGTTCAACTGGTCATGACTGTTTTCCCAAGATGCCTGTATACCAAACGGTATTGTTTTTATAAACTATCTTTTTAATAAATTGTCTGTACACTGACAAAGTCCTCAATGCTTCGGTTTACATGTAGGGACCTTCATTATTCTACCGTGGAAGTGTGGTGATATTTTGAGCCTTGTTAGTCGCATAGAAATAATGATTTCTTTTTAGTTTACCTGTGCCCTGACAACTAGCGTTATAAGCTAATTAGCAGTTTGTACTAAAACTGGTCACCAGCCCACTCCTCCCCCCTCGCCCCACTCATCAGTTCAGCACCCCCCCTCCCCCTCCCTGAGACTCTCACCTCCCATCATCCCCACACCCACACCCCAGTCATCCTCCACCAAACAATACATATACACTAATATATGTATACACACTAATCTATACATACTCTAAACAGAAACAATATAGAAGCATGAGTGCAATGAAGAGTTCAATACAAATTATTTAAATGTGGAACATAGTGCAATGGGTACTGGGATAAATAGTATTATGTTATCACATTACAATATGAATAGTATGAACATTATGAACAGTTCTGAAATACGAAATGAGAATAATGAATAAATAACAAATAATAAGTGAGATTAAGTGAGTGGGTTATTGACCAGAATTGAACCTGACACTGTGGGTCAATAGTCAGCTGTTCATCAGAGAGATGGCTTGTGGGTAGAAACTGTTCCTGAGTCTGTTGGTTTTGACGTACAGTGCTCTGTAGCGCCTACCAGAGAGAAGAAACTGGAACAGGTTGTGACCAGGTTGAGATGGGTCTGCAGTGATGGTTCCTGCCTGTTTCCTGACCCTGGAAGAGTATAAGTCATGAACGGAGGGCAGGTTGGCACCATTGATCTTTTCTGCAGTCCTAAATGTCCGTTGTAGTCTCCTTTTTGGTGGCAGATCCAAACCAGACAGTGATGGATGTGCAGAGGACAGACTGGACGATGGCTGTGTAGAAGTGGATCAGCAGCTCCTTCGGCAGGTTGAGCTTCCTGAGCTGGCACAGGAAGTACATCCTCTGCTGGGCCTTTTGATGATGATGTCTGTGTTGGGCTCCCACTTCAGGTCCTGAAGTCCACGATCATCTCCACAGTCTTGAGCGTGTTAAGCTCAAGGTTGTTCTGACTGCACCAGAGAGCCAGCTGATCCACCTCCCGTCTGTAGACCGACTCATCACCGTCCCGGATAAGGCCGATGACCGTTGTGTTGTCAACAAACTTCAGGAGATTTACAGATGGGTCTCCTGAGGTGCAGTCATTGGTGTAGAGGGAGAAAAGCAGTGGGGAGAGCACACACCCCTGGGGGGCGCCAGTGCTGATAGTCCGTATGCTGGATGTCATGTTCCCCAGGCTCACCTGCTGCCTCCTGTCAGTCAGGAAGTTTGTGATCCACTGACAGGTGGAGGCTGGCACAGTGAGCTGGGAGAGTTTGGTGCTGAGGATGTCCGGGATGATGGTGTTGAACGCAGAGCGGAAGTCCACAAACAGGATCCTTGCATAAGCCCCTGGAGAGTCGAGGTGTTGCAGGATGTAATGCCGTCCCAAGTTGACTGCATCATCCACAGACCTGTTAGCCCTGTAGGCAAACTGCAGGGGGTCCAGCAAGGGGACTGTGATGTCCTTTAAGTGGGCCAACACCAGTCTTTCAAAGGACTTCATGACTACAGATGTCAGGGTGACAGGCCTGTAGTCATTTAGTCCAGAGATGGAGGGTTTTTTGGGGACTGGGATCATTGTGAAGCGTTTGAAGCAGGAGGGAACTTCAGATAGCTCCAGAGATCTGTTGAAGATCTTAGTGAAGATGGGGGACAGCTGGTCTGCACAGATTTTCAGGCAGGATGGTGACACACCGTCTGGGCCAGGAGCCTTTCTGGTCTGCTGCTGGCGCACATCCACTTCACAGATCGTAAGTGCAGGTAAGGGGGGGAGTTGACAGCGTACAGGTGGGGGAAGGTGACTGACTGAAGTATGAGTTGATGAGTTGGTGTGGGGGAGGGGTGTGACTGTGGGCTTTTCAAACCTACGGTAAAAGCTATTCCGCTCGTCAGCCAGTTGTTGAGGACCAGCAGTGTTGGGGGATGGTTTAATTTAGTTTGTGAGTGTCTGCAGGCCTCTCCACACTGACCAAGGATCGTTGTTTGTAAAGCTGTTACTTGCTTGTTAGCATAGCTCCTCTTAGATGCTTTGATCTCTTTGGTCAGTGTGTTCCTGGCCTGGTTATACAGGACTCTGTCCCCATTTCTGAAGGCCTCCTCTTTTGACTGATGGAGCTGCCTGAGTCTTGCTGTGAACCAGGGTTTTTGGTTGTTGTATGTACAGAAGTTTTTAGTTGCTTTAGTCTCCATGACAGATGATCAGGTGAGAAGTCAACTTAAGAAGATCAAGGCAAGGAAGGCACCGGGCCCGGACAGCATCAGCCCAAGTCTCTTCAGGGACTGTGCTGACCAGCTATGTGGTGTAATCAGCCATTTATTCAACCTGAGCCTGAGCCTGGAGAAAGTCCCAGCCCTGTGGAAGACCTACTGTGCAGTCCCGGTACCGAAGTCGCCGCGCCCCAAGGAGCCAAACCACTTCAGGCCTGTTGCCTTGACTTCTCACCTGATGGAGACCATGGAGAGGATCATTCTACGTCACCTTTGACTCCTGGTGGGCATACAGCTGGACCCCCTGCAGTTTGCTTACCGGCCTGGGATTGGGGTGGACGACGCAGTGATCTACCTGCTGCACAGATTGCTGCTACACCTGGAGGACAGCGGGAGCACTGTGAGAGTAATGTTTTTCAACTTCTCCAGTGCTTTTAACACCATCCAGCCTTCGCTGCTCAGAATGAAGATGGAGAAAGTTGGAGTGGAGCAACACCTGGCTGCATGGACTACTGACTATCTCACCAACAGACCACAGTATGTGAGGTTCCATCACTGTGTGACTGACGTGGTGCACTGCAGCACAGGTGCACCTCAGGGTACGGTGCTCTCCCCCTTCCTTTTCACCCTCTATACCTCAGACCTTACTCACACCGTCCACTGCCACATCCAGACGTTCTCAGAAGACAAAGCCATTGTCTACTATGACACTGTGGGGTCCCTGAGCAGCTCCTTCAGCAGCAGACTGATACACCCACGGTGTAAGAAGGAGAGGTACCGCAGGTCGGTCATCCCGGCCAATGTCAGACTCTACAACACCTGCACCACCTGATAATGTTGTAGTTTCTGTTCTTGTTTTCCATTTACTCCATACACTCTCTGTATATCTTTATTATCTGTATTTATATTTTTCCAATACAAGGACTTACTTTTACAATATTATTTATGGTCACAGGTAAATATAATTTATATTATGGTTACCTACTTTTGCTATATTATTTTAATTACATATTAAATTTAATATTAACGTCACTTACTTACACTGCAATATTATGTTTTGTACTATGGCAACCGCACTTTACAATACCTTTATTTGACGCCACTTTACATTCATTCTATACCTTCTGCCTGTTTGTTTGCGTGTTTTACTTGTTTGTTTTTGGGCTTTTACTGTAGAAACCCCTGCTGCTGTAATAACGGAATTTCCCCAATGTGGGATGAATAAAGTATTATCTAATCAAATCTAATCACATTCAGTTAGCATGAAAACATATCCCAGAGAACAGTCGACTCGGTACCCATGTCTTATTAACCCCTAGGTTCATTTTGTGCGGAATTATCCTTTAACTACTTTGCTACAATCAGTAGCATGGTCAATTTAAATCCTTAACTTCATCATTCTGTTTCCTTCTGTCTAATTATAAATTACAGGTGGAGGTCAATCTTTTAAAAGTTTAGTACTGAGGGACCCATACGTATAGGGAAGTACATTTAAATCCTTTGGCACTTTAAAGTTAAAACAAAACCAGACTTGTCCAGGTAAGTAGATAGATGCACAATTTCCTCAAATAAATAAAACTTTATCTTATCAATACAATTAGTGCATAGGATTTAATTGACACCTGCAAAATGTTATAGAGCTATAAATTAAGAGAAAACACATATGTTTTGGAGCTGTCCTCAAATTCCAACCTTTTGATTTAACACACATATATACATATACATATGTATACATACACTACCGTTCAAAAGTTTGGGGTCACCCAAACAATTTTGTGTTTTCCTGAAAAGTCACACTTATTCACCACCATACGTTGTGAAATGAATAGAAAATAGAGTCAAGACATTGACAAGGTTAGAAATAATGATTTGTATTTGAAATAAGATTTTTTTTTTACATCAAACTTTGCTTTCGTCAAAGAATCCTCCATTTGCAGCAATTACAGCATTGCAGACCTTTGGCATTCTAGCTGTTAATTTGTTGAGGTAATCTGGAGAAATTGCACCCCACGCTTCCAGAAGCAGCTCCCACAAGTTGGATTGGTTGAATGGGCACTTCTTGGTACCATACGGTCAAGCTGCTCCCACAACAGCTCAATGGGGTTCAGATCTGGTGACTGCGCTGGCCACTCCATTACCGATAGAATACCAGCTGCCTGCTTCTGCTCTAAATAGTTCTTGCACAATTTGGAGGTGTGTTTAGGGTCATTGTCCTGTTGTAGGATGAAATTGGCTCCAATCAAGCGCTGTCCACTGGGTATGGCATGGCGTTGCAAAATGGAGTGATAGCCTTCCTTATTCAGAATCCCTTTTACCCTGTACAAATCTCCCACCTTACCAGCACCAAAGCAACCCCAGACCATCATATTACCTCCACCATGCTTAACAGATGGCGTCAGGCATTCTTCCAGCATCTTTTCATTTGTTCTGCGTCTCACAAACGTTCTTCTTTGTGATCCAAACACCTCAAACTTGGATTCATCCGTCCACAACACTTTTTTCCAGTCTTCCTCTGTCCAATGTCTGTGTTCTTTTGCCCATCTTAATCTTTTTCTTTTATTGGCCAGTCTCAGATATGGCTTTTTCTTTGCCACTCTGCCCTGAAGCCCACAATCCCGCAGTCGCCTCTTCACTGTACATGTTGACACTGGTGTTTTGCGGGCACTATTTAATGAAGATGCCAGTTGGGGACCTGTGAGGCGTCTGTTTCTCAAACTAGAGACTCTAATGTACTTATCTTCTTGCTCAATTGTGCAACGTGACCTCCCACTTCTTTTTCTACTCTGGTTAGAGCCTGTTTGTGCTGTCCTCTGAAGGGAGTAGTACACACCGTTGTAGGAAATCTTCAATTTCTTAGCAATGTCTCGCATGGAATAGCCTTCATTTCTAAGGACAAGAATAGACTGTCGAGTTTCAGATGAAAGTTCTCTTTTTCTGGCCATTTTGAGCGTTTAATTGACCCCACAAATGTGATGCTCCAGAAACTCAATCTGCTCAAATGAGGGTCAGTTTTGTAGCTTCTGTAACGACCTAAACTGTTTTCAGATGTGTGAACATGATTGCACAAGGGTTTTCTAATCATCAATTAGCCTTCTGAGCCAATGAGCAAACACATTGTACCATTAGAACACTGGAGTGATAGTTGCTGGAAATGGGCCTCTATACACCTATGTACATATTGCACCAAAAACCAGACATTTGCAGCTAGAATAGTAATTTACCACATTAGCAATGTATAGAGTGTATTTCTTCAAAGTTAAGACTAGTTTAAAGTTATCTTCATTGAAAAGTACAGTGCTTTTCCTTCAAAAATAAGGACATTTCAATGTGACCCCAAACTTTTGAACGGTAGTGTATATACAGTACATCATTGATTATGCTTAACATATTTTGAATATCTCATTTCACTTCTTACCTGTTATTTCTTTAAATTTAAAAGCACGTGAAGAAAGTTCTTAAAATCTTCTGTGCAGGAAGGACCCAGTGTGCATCACTCAGCTACTGACAGTTATGGCGACCATAACACGAGGTTCCCTACTACTTCAGGGAGCGCCACGTCTGCACCGGCTACCGGCCACTCTACCAAGACTGGCGCTATTACTTCCTGTCTTTATTCCAGCGCCACAATGAGACAATCAACATCTGGACTCACCTGCTGGCATTTTTAGTTATTCTGGTTAGATTACGGCAACTTGCTGAGACTGTGGACTTTGTTGGTGATCCTCATTCATGGCCCCTGTTGATCCTCATCCTGTCCTCCTTGACCTACTCGGCATTCAGTGCAGCAGCTCACCTACTGGGTGGAAAGTCTGAGCTGTGTCATTACATCTTCTTCTTTCTGGACTATGTTGGAGTAGCCCAGTATCAGTACGGCAGTGCTATAGTTCACTTTTACTATGCTGTGGATGAGAGCTTGCACAGACACATGCATGGGATCTTCATGCCCGCTGCCACTATCCTCAGCTGTCTCTCGTGCCTGGGATGCTGCTATAGCAAGTACTTCAACCACAGCTTACCGCCGTGGGTGCGTAAGGTGTGCCAGGTGGCCATAATGATTTCTTTTTAGTTTACCTGTGCCCTGACAACTAGCGTTATAAGCTAATTAGCAGTTTGTACTAAAACTGGTCACCAGCCCACTCCTCCCTCGCCCCACTCATCAGTTCAGCACCCCCCCTCCCCCTCCCTGAGACTCTCACCTCCCATCATCCCCACACCCACACCCCAGTCATCCTCCACCAAACAATACATATACACTAATATATGTATACACACTAATCTATACATACTCTAAACAGAAACAATATAGAAGCATGAGTGCAATGAAGAGTTCAATACAAATTATTTAAATGTGGAACATAGTGCAATGGGTACTGGGATAAATAGTATTATGTTATCACATTACAATATGAATAGTATGAACATTATGAACAGTTCTGAAATACGAAATGAGAATAATGAATAAATAACAAATAATAAGTGAGATTAAGTGAGTGGGTTATTGACCAGAATTGAACCTGACACTGTGGGTCAATAGTCAGCTGTTCATCAGAGAGATGGCTTGTGGGTAGAAACTGTTCCTGAGTCTGTTGGTTTTGACGTACAGTGCTCTGTAGCGCCTACCAGAGAGAAGAAACTGGAACAGGTTGTGACCAGGTTGAGATGGGTCTGCAGTGATGGTTCCTGCCTGTTTCCTGACCCTGGAAGAGTATAAGTCATGAACGGAGGGCAGGTTGGCACCATTGATCTTTTCTGCAGTCCTAAATGTCCGTTGTAGTCTCCTTTTTGGTGGCAGATCCAAACCAGACAGTGATGGATGTGCAGAGGACAGACTGGACGATGGCTGTGTAGAAGTGGATCAGCAGCTCCTTCGGCAGGTTGAGCTTCCTGAGCTGGCACAGGAAGTACATCCTCTGCTGGGCCTTTTTGATGATGATGTCTGTGTTGGGCTCCCACTTCAGGTCCTGAAGTCCACGATCATCTCCACAGTCTTGAGCGTGTTAAGCTCAAGGTTGTTCTGACTGCACCAGAGAGCCAGCTGATCCACCTCCCGTCTGTAGACCGACTCATCACCGTCCCGGATAAGGCCGATGACCGTTGTGTTGTCAACAAACTTCAGGAGATTTACAGATGGGTCTCCTGAGGTGCAGTCATTGGTGTAGAGGGAGAAAAGCAGTGGGGAGAGCACACACCCCTGGGGGGCGCCAGTGCTGATAGTCCGTATGCTGGATGTCATGTTCCCCAGGCTCACCTGCTGCCTCCTGTCAGTCAGGAAGTTTGTGATCCACTGACAGGTGGAGGCTGGCACAGTGAGCTGGGAGAGTTTGGTGCTGAGGATGTCCGGGATGATGGTGTTGAACGCAGAGCGGAAGTCCACAAACAGGATCCTTGCATAAGCCCCTGGAGAGTCGAGGTGTTGCAGGATGTAATGCCGTCCCAAGTTGACTGCATCATCCACAGACCTGTTAGCCCTGTAGGCAAACTGCAGGGGGTCCAGCAAGGGGACTGTGATGTCCTTTAAGTGGGCCAACACCAGTCTTTCAAAGGACTTCATGACTACAGATGTCAGGGTGACAGGCCTGTAGTCATTTAGTCCAGAGATGGAGGGTTTTGGGGACTGGGATCATTGTGAAGCGTTTGAAGCAGGAGGGAACTTCAGATAGCTCCAGAGATCTGTTGAAGATCTTAGTGAAGATGGGGGACAGCTGGTCTGCACAGATTTTCAGGCAGGATGGTGACACACCGTCTGGGCCAGGAGCCTTTCTGGTCTGCTGCTGGCGCACATCCACTTCACAGATCGTAAGTGCAGGTAAGGGGGGGAGTTGACAGCGTACAGGTGGGGGAAGGTGACTGACTGAAGTATGAGTTGATGAGTTGGTGTGGGGGAGGGGTGTGACTGTGGGCTTTTCAAACCTACGGTAAAAGCTATTCCGCTCGTCAGCCAGTTGTTGAGGACCAGCAGTGTTGGGGGATGGTTTAATTTAGTTTGTGAGTGTCTGCAGGCCTCTCCACACTGACCAAGGATCGTTGTTTGTAAAGCTGTTACTTGCTTGTTAGCATAGCTCCTCTTAGATGCTTTGATCTCTTTGGTCAGTGTGTTCCTGGCCTGGTTATACAGGACTCTGTCCCCATTTCTGAAGGCCTCCTCTTTTGACTGATGGAGCTGCCTGAGTCTTGCTGTGAACCAGGGTTTTTGGTTGTTGTATGTACAGAAGTTTTTAGTTGCTTTAGTCTCCATGACAGATGATCAGGTGAGAAGTCAACTTAAGAAGATCAAGGCAAGGAAGGCACCGGGCCCGGACAGCATCAGCCCAAGTCTCTTCAGGGACTGTGCTGACCAGCTATGTGGTGTAATCAGCCATTTATTCAACCTGAGCCTGAGCCTGGAGAAAGTCCCAGCCCTGTGGAAGACCTACTGTGCAGTCCCGGTACCGAAGTCGCGCGCCCCAAGGAGCCAAACCACTTCAGGCCTGTTGCCTTGACTTCTCACCTGATGGAGACCATGGAGAGGATCATTCTACGTCACCTTTGACTCCTGGTGGGCATACAGCTGGACCCCCTGCAGTTTGCTTACCGGCCTGGGATTGGGGTGGACGACGCAGTGATCTACCTGCTGCACAGATTGCTGCTACACCTGGAGGACAGCGGGAGCACTGTGAGAGTAATGTTTTTCAACTTCTCCAGTGCTTTTAACACCATCCAGCCTTCGCTGCTCAGAATGAAGATGGAGAAAGTTGGAGTGGAGCAACACCTGGCTGCATGGACTACTGACTATCTCACCAACAGACCACAGTATGTGAGGTTCCATCACTGTGTGACTGACGTGGTGCACTGCAGCACAGGTGCACCTCAGGGTACGGTGCTCTCCCCCTTCCTTTTCACCCTCTATACCTCAGACCTTACTCACACCGTCCACTGCCACATCCAGACGTTCTCAGAAGACAAAGCCATTGTCTACTATGACACTGTGGGGTCCCTGAGCAGCTCCTTCAGCAGCAGACTGATACACCCACGGTGTAAGAAGGAGAGGTACCGCAGGTCGGTCATCCCGGCCAATGTCAGACTCTACAACACCTGCACCACCTGATAATGTTGTAGTTTCTGTTCTTGTTTTCCATTTACTCCATACACTCTCTGTATATCTTTATTATCTGTATTTATATTTTTCCAATACAAGGACTTACTTTTACAATATTATTTATGGTCACAGGTAAATATAATTTATATTATGGTTACCTACTTTTGCTATATTATTTTAATTACATATTAAATTTAATATTAACGTCACTTACTTACACTGCAATATTATGTTTTGTACTATGGCAACCGCACTTTACAATACCTTTATTTGACGCCACTTTACATTCATTCTATACCTTCTGCCTGTTTGTTTGCGTGTTTTACTTGTTTGTTTTTGGGCTTTTACTGTAGAAACCCCCTGCTGCTGTAATAACGGAATTTCCCCAATGTGGGATGAATAAAGTATTATCTAATCAAATCTAATCACATTCAGTTAGCATGAAAACATATCCCAGAGAACAGTCGACTCGGTACCCATGTCTTATTAACCCCTAGGTTCATTTTGTGCCGGAATTATCCTTTAACTACTTTGCTACAATCAGTAGCATGGTCAATTTAAATCCTTAACTTCATCATTCTGTTTCCTTCTGTCTAATTATAAATTACAGGTGGAGGTCAATCTTTTAAAAGTTTAGTACTGAGGGACCCATACGTATAGGGAAGTACATTTAAATCCTTTGGCACTTTAAAGTTAAAACAAAACCAGACTTGTCCAGGTAAGTAGATAGATGCACAATTTCCCTCAAATAAATAAAACTTTATCTTATCAATACAATTAGTGCATAGGATTTAATTGACACCTGCAAAATGTTATAGAGCTATAAATTAAGAGAAAACACATATGTTTTGGAGCTGTCCTCAAATTCCAACCTTTTGATTTAACACACATATATACATATACATATGTATACATACACTACCGTTCAAAAGTTTGGGGTCACCCAAACAATTTTGTGTTTTCCTGAAAAGTCACACTTATTCACCACCATACGTTGTGAAATGAATAGAAAATAGAGTCAAGACATTGACAAGGTTAGAAATAATGATTTGTATTTGAAATAAGATTTTTTTTTTACATCAAACTTTGCTTTCGTCAAAGAATCCTCCATTTGCAGCAATTACAGCATTGCAGACCTTTGGCATTCTAGCTGTTAATTTGTTGAGGTAATCTGGAGAAATTGCACCCCACGCTTCCAGAAGCAGCTCCCACAAGTTGGATTGGTTGGATGGGCACTTCTTGGTACCATACGGTCAAGCTGCTCCCACAACAGCTCAATGGGGTTCAGATCTGGTGACTGCGCTGGCCACTCCATTACCGATAGAATACCAGCTGCCTGCTTCTGCTCTAAATAGTTCTTGCACAATTTGGAGGTGTGTTTAGGGTCATTGTCCTGTTGTAGGATGAAATTGGCTCCAATCAAGCGCTGTCCACTGGGTATGGCATGGCGTTGCAAAATGGAGTGATAGCCTTCCTTATTCAGAATCCCTTTTACCCTGTACAAATCTCCCACCTTACCAGCACCAAAGCAACCCCAGACCATCATATTACCTCCACCATGCTTAACAGATGGCGTCAGGCATTCTTCCAGCATCTTTTCATTTGTTCTGCGTCTCACAAACGTTCTTCTTTGTGATCCAAACACCTCAAACTTGGATTCATCCGTCCACAACACTTTTTCCAGTCTTCCTCTGTCCAATGTCTGTGTTCTTTTGCCCATCTTAATCTTTTTCTTTTATTGGCCAGTCTCAGATATGGCTTTTCTTTGCCACTCTGCCCTGAAGCCCACAATCCCGCAGTCGCCTCTTCACTGTACATGTTGACACTGGTGTTTTGCGGGCACTATTTAATGAAGATGCCAGTTGGGGACCTGTGAGGCGTCTGTTTCTCAAACTAGAGACTCTAATGTACTTATCTTCTTGCTCAATTGTGCAACGTGACCTCCCACTTCTTTTTCTACTCTGGTTAGAGCCTGTTTGTGCTGTCCTCTGAAGGGAGTAGTACACACCGTTGTAGGAAATCTTCAATTTCTTAGCAATGTCTCGCATGGAATAGCCTTCATTTCTAAGGACAAGAATAGACTGTCGAGTTTCAGATGAAAGTTCTCTTTTTCTGGCCATTTTGAGCGTTTAATTGACCCCACAAATGTGATGCTCCAGAAACTCAATCTGCTCAAATGAGGGTCAGTTTTGTAGCTTCTGTAACGACCTAAACTGTTTTCAGATGTGTGAACATGATTGCACAAGGGTTTTCTAATCATCAATTAGCCTTCTGAGCCAATGAGCAAACACATTGTACCATTAGAACACTGGAGTGATAGTTGCTGGAAATGGGCCTCTATACACCTATGTACATATTGCACCAAAACCAGACATTTGCAGCTAGAATAGTAATTTACCACATTAGCAATGTATAGAGTGTATTTCTTCAAAGTTAAGACTAGTTTAAAGTTATCTTCATTGAAAAGTACAGTGCTTTTCCTTCAAAAATAAGGACATTTCAATGTGACCCCAAACTTTTGAACGGTAGTGTATATACAGTACATCATTGATTATGCTTAACATATTTTGAATATCTCATTTCACTTCTTACCTGTTATTTCTTTAAATTTAAAAGCACGTGAAGAAAGTTCTTAAAATCTTCTGTGCAGGAAGGACCCAGTGTGCATCACTCAGCTACTGACAGTTATGGCGACCATAACACGAGGTTCCCTACTACTTCAGGGAGCGCCACGTCTGCACCGGCTACCGGCCACTCTACCAAGACTGGCGCTATTACTTCCTGTCTTTATTCCAGCGCCACAATGAGACAATCAACATCTGGACTCACCTGCTGGCATTTTTAGTTATTCTGGTTAGATTACAGCAACTTGCTGAGACTGTGGACTTTGTTGGTGATCCTCATTCATGGCCCCTGTTGATCCTCATCCTGTCCTCCTTGACCTACTCGGCATTCAGTGCAGCAGCTCACCTACTGGGTGGAAAGTCTGAGCTGTGTCATTACATCTTCTTCTTTCTGGACTATGTTGGAGTAGCCCAGTATCAGTACGGCAGTGCTATAGTTCACTTTTACTATGCTGTGGATGAGAGCTTGCACAGACACATGCATGGGATCTTCATGCCCGCTGCCACTATCCTCAGCTGTCTCTCGTGCCTGGGATGCTGCTATAGCAAGTACTTCAACCACAGCTTACCGCCGTGGGTGCGTAAGGTGTGCCAGGTGGTGCCCTCGGCGCTTGCCTATATCTGGGACAGCAGTCCTGTGGCTAAAAGACTCATGTCATGGTCTCTAGCCAGCAATGACCCAGCCATTATCTATCACTTTGGCCAGGTGGCTTTCTTTCTTAGCTGCAGCTTCTTCTTCACCTTCCCTCTGCTAGAGCGCTGCTTCCCTGGGCGGTGCGATTTTGTGGGTCAGAGTCATCAGATCTTCCATGTACTCTTATCTTGCTGCACCCTGTGTCAGATCCATGCCTCCCACCTCGACTATGTGGGCCGTAGGAAGCTTTACTCACGTCTGCATAAGAGCGGTGAGGCTGCTCTCTTTGTGGGACTGTACGTAGTCACTTTGGTCGGGTGTGCGCTAGTTGTTGCCTTCATGCTGAAGAAAGCTAAACAAGTGCTTGATTTCAAAGCCAAGTTCAAATGATAGATTGGCATAGATGAACCTGGCTCTGTCCAAAGGTATACAAATCCATCTCTCAGCACCTCTGACACTCAGTGAGAAGCACATTTTATCTCATTTGTTTAATTTGCAACCTTACTGATAGGACAATATCATTAGCGCAATATCCCTTGTGAATAGAACCTTGAGGCGGGGCCAAGCTGCCTGTTTCCCATAAACCCAGTCTTCATACTAAGCTAAGCTAACCTTAGCTAACAGTTATCTGACCAACGTGAGATTATTATTGATCTTCTCAATATCGGAAAGTTTCGGCAACTTTGTTGACGTTTTTCTTCTTATAGCTAAATTAAGCTAAGGTCAACCACTGCCTCCAGTTCCCAAATCACCAACAGCAGGTCCTTTTTCAAGGAACTACTATAAAGTATTTGCTGTAATTTTTACAAGGGCATCATAGACCTTTTATGGTTCCTTACTATGGTTGCACTTCTCTATTGTGATCATAATATCACCTTTCCCTCCCTGACAATGAAGACTTTTGTAATCCATGACCAAATTCTATAAACCATTAAAAGAAAAAGAAAAGTCTTAGAGATAGGATCCCCTGTGTATAAAAGTGGTGAATGTACATGTATTTGAGGTAAACCCAATACAGCCCCAGTTTATTTTCTCATGCCATGAGCAGAGTTAGTTTACTTCTTCCTCGGATGCCAGCCTCAGAGAGGATATTGTTCACCTCACTCAGATATATTCACCCTCCTGGCTTTCTCTGCAGTAGGCTCCAGTCTTACTGTGTGTGTACTGGTCCATCCTGCACGGCTCAGTTACTCACTTAAAACCCTGAATCTGCTGAGTAATGGCACTGTTGGACTCTCTCCCACATTCCTCCCATCTGACTCACAATGGAAGAGGCCAGCCTGTTTCCCTTGTGATAAAGTCTCAATTAAAATTCATCATTGGACTTAATGTGGCTCAAAATACTTTATAGCAAGCAATGATGCACAGTTGATTTGTCCTTGTCAAAGTAGTATCCTCTTGTATGTCCTCTTTAACATAAATGTCATTGGTAATTACAATTTGGGGAGTCTGGGTTATTTCAAGCTATTTACTGTTGCTAGGTGGTCTATTGGTTAGACAGAGTGTACCAGAACCGGACAATCCCAGATTGTATCCCCTTGGCAGCCATGTGTTGAAGTTTCCTTGAGCAATACTAATCACCCCATTTTATTTATCGTATGTCCCTGACAGTGAATGGTTCTTTGGAAGGACAGGCATCTAACAAAATGTTGTATTTAACACATTTCAGAGGAGCTTGTGGATACATATTGTAATTGTGCCATAAATCATCAAAGTTACACTCATTGTTGTAGCCAATTTTCAGTATGTTGCTCCAACGCTTTGGGCTATTGCATGAATTGCAATAAAATGTTGTACATCCATTTACTGTCCCTAGAAGGCTGCTGACTCTGGTGATCCCTTACTTTTCCTCAAGAACCACCATGAGGTTGATATTTTGGATGTCTTGATGACTATTATATGGATGGCCATGGCATTTGGCAGAGATACCATGGTGCCTAGATTGTTAACTACTTCAGTTAGGCAGTGAAACAATTCAACATCTAATGGCTAGATTGGCATGACATGTTTGACAGATAACCATGTTTCCCAGACGATTTATCCTACTTTGGCGATTACCTGACTGTTTCTCTAGGGCCACATGAATTTGTGGTTTTTTATGAAATGTCCCAACAACTATTAGATGGATTGCTTCAAAGTTGGTACAGACACCTGCCACATTTAGTGACCAACACAAATTGGAAGAAATGCCAGAAAGTTAACAGTGTGTCAAAACCAGTGGCAAAAACATGCCAGAATGAAATCAAAAATGAAGTCAGACACGGTTTGTATAGAAGGATATATAGACACGGTCTGGTTTAGAAATGTCAGTACTTACTTTGTGAGAACATACAGTTTCCTACTGACTGTCAACAAAGCAGCAGAAGAAATGTGTTACAAAGTAAATAATCTGCTTTTATAGTATATGCAGTACTGTATATTTGCAAGATAAGGAAACCATCCAAAATGACTAGAGAAAATAATTTCAATGACCTAGAAATGTTGGAGCAGCTTTCAATCAACATACCAAAAAACACGTTTTTTATTTATTTATAAGTTACATTTTAAGAGGCAGATTTGATATTGGCTGCTGTTTTCATGATTTACCATTTAACGCTTTACCATGTGAATCAAAATACTTTATGCAGAGATGAGATAGAGTGATGTTTGTCATATCATGGACGTTTTTTTTCTCCAACTGGGAACACAGCTTTTTATTTAGACAAACAGTCTTAATGAAGTAGTCTTTAGTCTGAAATGTATTCTTACACACACACACACACACACACACGCACGCACGCACACACACACACACACACACACACACACACAAATGTGGCTGCCTGCAATGAATCAATTGAGGTAAGCCAGCTATAATTACCTATAAGAGACACAACACTGCTTATTTGAGAGAGAGAGAGAGAGAGAGAGAGAGAGAGAGAGAGAGAGAGAGAGTGTAAGGACCAGTGTGTCTGTGTGTGTGTGTGTGTGTGTGTGTGTGTGTGTGTGTGTGTGTGTGTGTGTGTGTGTGTGTGTGTGTGTGTGTGTGAGTGAGTAAGTGACTCTGCAATTCTCTGAAAGAGGAATAAAACGGAAATTAAACAATGACACAGAGAGGCAAAAAAGGGGGCTAGTGGCTAAGGAGGAGTAAATGAGAGAAGGAAAGAAGAGAAGTATGCATGGTACAATAAAGAGAAGGACAAGAGGCATAACATGAGTAAATGACAAGGATATTACAGCTTGATCTAGGGGTAAATACAATCTGACTACAATTTGACTTAAAATATGAATAAAGTTCTGCACTGTCTCTTTAAACTGTGCAGCCACTAAAGTGTTCTCAGTATAAAAGGCAGAGAAGCGTCAAGTTCACCAGAATACAACAACTATTTCCTGTCATTGTTTCCAATATTAAACATTTATTATAGACGCATCGAAAGAGGACGTCCGTGCCCATAGCCTAAACTGATCATCTTCTGATGTGATTAATGTTTATTTTCATTGATTAACCTGCCAATTATTTTATAAATGAATGTTTTGTCAGAAGATTTGTCTGATTAAAAGGTCCCAAAGAAATGTTTGCTGTCACATAAGACTAGCACATTCTCACAACTGAGATGCTGGACCTGGGGAATTTGTAGCATTTAGCTTGAAGTTACTTAAACAATTAATTGATGATCAAAACTAATTGTATAAGCTATTCGTCTTGATCAGCGTTTCACTTGAACAACTAATTGTTTCATTCTAGATTGCTGTGCTCATTATTATAACTAGAAGCTGGTTTATAAACTGGGCAAAATGAGCAATTGCCCCAAGACCCCTGACCTGAAGTGTCCCCCAGAAGCACCATTTTCATTGTATGACTGTATTTTTGGTAATTTAATGGTCCCTTGTTTAGTTACATGCTATGTCAATTTATAAGCTAGGGGACAAAATCCTTGTTTTTCTTTTTTTTGTTGTTGCAAAAATTAATTTTATGTTGCAAAAATTAATTTTATGTTAAGCCTAAAATGAGGCTTTGGCAGTCCAGGTTAATACCATATTGTGAGTATGTTCCAGAGTTACAGTTTTGTATGAAAAGACTATAACTTTGAAAGACACTCGATTTGACTACTTCAGACCGCTGAAGTCTTAAATTAGCTCTGGCCTAATTTTACAAAGGATAATGCACTTTTAAACAGAACAAGGATTACATATTGTATCCAGAATGTTTTACACTGGAATTTCATTGATTAAGGGATCTCTTCCTGGGCAGTATAAATGGAGGAATGATAACAGCTACCAATTATACATCAATAACTGTCAATATACATAGGCCTATGTGATTATATTTAGACAACATGTGAACCTATCCTCTAGGCCCTGAAACAGATTAGTCCGGCCATAAGTATATTGACATGTTTCGTTACATCTGATTTACATCTGTTTTCCGTTGATGAAAATGCTAGTCTTTTATTTTGAAAACACAGTCAAACTTCCTTAGCTTTAAATCGATAACATTTAGCTTGATATAAGCGAGTGAAAGCTACCCGCAAGCTGATACACAAAAGGAGTGGAGGACCTGCAGCAATGGGAATCAAACTGTACTACACCACCGTTACTGCCTCGCGGACGGTGAGTCAAGTCACCGTAATTAATTTTATGAATTTAACGTTATATTTGTGTTTTGAGCTCCGGTGGCAGCAGCTAACAATGCTCGGTCCAACAGACACACCCAGCACCCTATCAGTAACAGCTTCCTCCTGACTAACATTGCAGTGGGCCTATGCTACTCAGCGCCCATTTATATCAACTATTGTAACGTCAGCATTATCAAGTGGTAGGCTTCATGAAGATTAAAGTCACTCGTTGTAAATGTGACAAAAATAAAACACAAATGACTTGCGAAGACGATTCAGGATGCCTGACTCCACCTTGTTTCCGTAAACTTGGTACGTTAGAGGGAAGGTATTATTATTATTTTTTTTAATTAAGCATGTTTGGCTTGTTGTACAGAGATGTCTCCTCAAAATATGAATACGTATTACTTATCCTAAACAGTAACACTACTATAGTGCCATTTTTGTACACAAGGCTGGCCGAAATAGCTAACTGTAGCGACCATATATCCGTTTCCTGTACGGAGAACTGTACGCCAAACTTAATGTAAAAATCATTTACAATCATCATCAAAAGTCAGTTTATAGTTGTAGATTGCATTGTTAGGTCTTTTTACGAAAATTTTTTTCATTGTTTTGGCTTATATCAAATTTACTTAAAAATTGTTTTTAAGGGGAATTTCATCTTTTGTAAGTTGCGTTAGCACACCTGCTCAATCTTGTTCCAACTAATTTTACTGTAACGTTAGCTAGGCGGGTGGTAAGCGAGCATGTGGAGGACCCACTACTAAAATCAGAAAAGTAACTTAAGTAAGAGCTGCCTGGTAGCTTATATGTCAGCCGAATTAACCAGTGGACCCTGTCCTTCAGGAAAAGTAAATTATTTGATGTCTGTGTTACTTTATCAGCAGGATACTCCTAAATGGTTTGACTTTGTAATGGAGTTTTGCCACATTCCATAGAATCTATTTAGCAGGAACAGGTTGACATCCAGACTGTCTGCAGACATCAATACACTGATGTTGTTAAACACAGCATCCCTTGTAGGAGTCATTTTTACAGCAGTATGAAAAACAGTGTATGGCAAAGCACTGGGATGGACATCTGTTATCCATTAGGTGTGAGGAATTCATGTAGTGAAAAAGTTGTGTGACGTGCACTAGCTTTTTACCCTCTCATGTGCTGTAATGCTGCGAGGTAACCTACTGACTTCTGGTTTGCTGTAGAAGCCTTTTTAAAGGGATATTTTTATTGGTTACATGCCACTGACAGTCTTTTTGCTGGCTTTAACACCTGCTGCCTGGCCATATTATTTTGTCCTCCCTAATGTTTTTTCCTTTCAAAGCATTTCTCTCACATTTCTCAAATAGCTTTAGTGGTTTTAGTTATTTTGACTATAGTAAGAACATCCTTTCTATTCCAAAATGTAAACATGCCCAAGAAACAAAAGCACATTCAAGAATACATCCCACTAAAATCCAAATCCATCTTTGTTATTCGCTTTTAATGTATTTTTTGTAAACTTTGAAATTTGTTCCCCCTCTTAATACATCTTCTCAGTTGTTCTGTCATGGTATGACTTAAACAATTTTAATGTGTGATATTAATACACACAGGACTTTTACAAGGTTACAAGGTTGAGTGGTATAGGTTTTCTACCACTCAATTGGCTCAGAATTAAATATCTTACCGGGAAGTCATATTTCAAATGTAGTAATAACCCTTTGAACATATTGTGTTTTAGTTTTTGTTTGCAATAGTATGCAATAACTGTTAACTGCTGAGTCTGTGAAAGCAATTCCCCTTTTCAGCTTTAGGTCATGCACTGGTCTTACAACAACTGTGTGTGACCAACTAGGCTATCAGCTCGGGTGTTTCCAGTTGGTGCTGGGTTTAGGTGTGGTCACTTTTACAAATAACCCTCCCAACTTCCTTAGTCGCCCACAAAGATAGCCCAGTGTCCACAAGGTCTATTAATCATTACCTAGAAGCCAGAGAAAGCCTCTGTTTCTCAAAGACACAGCCTCAAAAAGTACTTAAATCAAATAGTTTGACGCAGAGGTCCTGGGTTCGAGTTCAACCTGTGCCGATTTCCTGTAAGTCTTCACCCTCTCTCCCCCTTCATAGCTGTCCTATCCATTAAAGGTGGAAATGCCCAAAAAATAATTAAAAAAAAAACATGATGGACTCTTCAAAAGAGGTAATTATCTTCAAACGTGCTTCTGTGCGCCGGACGCAACAATCCTCTGAACATGGCCGTACTGAGAAACACAGATATGCTCAATTAGCTTTGTAGCAACTCATTTGGCAACGGCTTGAATGTAATGGACATTCATTAATATCAAAACATGACGCACTAAAGCTTTAAAGGTCCCATAACGTACTGCTTTTGGATGCTTTTATATAGACCTTAATGGTCCCCTAATACTGTATCTGAAGTCTCTTTTATATAGACCTTAGTGGTCCCCTAATACTGTATCTGAAGTCTCTTTTATATAGACCTTAGTGGTCCCCTAATACTGTATCTGAAGTCTCTTTTATATAGACCTTAGTGGTCCCCTAATACTGTATCTGAAGTCTCTTTTATATAGACCTTAGTGGTCCCCTAATACTGTATCTGAAGTCTCTTTTATATAGACCTTAGTGGTCCCCTAATACTGTATCTGAAGTCTCTTTTATATAGACCTTAGTGGTCCCCTAATACTGTATCTGAAGTCTCTTTTATATAGACCTTAGTGGTCCCCTAATACTGTATCTGAAGTCTCTTTTATATAGACCTTAGTGGTCCCCTAATACTGTATCTGAAGTCTCTTTCCTGAAATTCAGCCTTAATGCAGAATTACAACCCCTAGAGCCAGTCCCACAATGAGTGAGTCCCACTTAGGATGTGCCATTTCTGTCTGTAGCTATTGAGGGGGGAGGGAGGGGGACCTTCTAAGTAAGCGTCATTTCAATATTGACCAAAATAATTGTGATTTATGATATTTTTTCCATAATGGAGCAGCCCTACGCTCAGGGTTTAACAACGTGACTGGGTTCTAGTGGTTCTATACATTGGTTGAGTACATTTCTAATAGGCGCTGTGGTTTTTCAGGTGAAGTCTCAACAGGCAGAAGTGATTCGAATCCTTGAGAGTAAAAGCATCAAGTACGAGCTGGTTGACATCTCTGTGGGCGGGGAGCTTCGTGACGAAATGAGAAGCAAAGCAGGGAACCCCACGGCAGTCCCTCCCCAGCTGTTCAATGAAGACCAGTACTGTGGGGTGAGGAAAACACACACACACACACACACACACACACGCCATGTTATTTTCTTATTTTTCACTTAAATTACAGTGGCAGTGCAATCCTATGGTAGTAATAAAATGACACCAGCAGGCAGTTGTTTTTAGAGAAAAAGCTGTAAAAACTGTACACTACCTGCTCAGCACTAGACTGCAGACACACAGTTAGCTGGTGAACATAGCCGTGCATGTGAGCGGAGAGGGGTGGTGAGGATTGCCACTTGTTGGGTTAGTTTGTTCTCTTTGCTCCACTGCTCAAAGATGCTCCAGGCCACTCTGTAATATCACTCAATATCAATCAAAAAATAGTCTCAAATAGATATTTTCCTCATATTGTGCCGCCCTAGAGGGCCAGCACCATTTATCTGCATATACTGCTGACGCTGCAGTAACAGAGACGGGCTCAGGCATGCTTCAAACTCATGGTGTGAGCGGTACCGGAGCGATGCTCCAACTTTGCAAAAATCTGCTCAGTGACCCATCCAAATCTGTGCTCCCCACTTCCTCTCACATGCTCTGGAACATAGTGGAGCGTTTAGCAGCTAAATATTTCTCTCAGGAGATGGTTGAGACCAAAAACTGAGTGAAAGAGAGTGAATTTTGAACTTGCTACTTCCAAAACATAACTCCAACTGAGTGCTAATGTGCTCCCGATGTGTAAACAAGTGTCTTGTGTTTTGTTACAGCTTGGGTCCGCTGCCCCATGTGGCCAAAATAACGAATCAGTTATTGCAGGTTTAAATGTCACATCAGGCATGATTCAGAACTGGGTTCACAGCTTTAACCCTTGTGTTGTCCTCGAGTCAAATTTGACCCATTTTAAAAGTTTTTTTTTTTTTTTTTAAATATCAGAAATATGCCCAAATATAACATGGATGTATGTTGTATGGAACCCATACAGGTCAAATTAATGATTATGTTCATAGAATTTTTGGGTGTTTTATTCAGTTTTTGAAAAACATGTTTAAATGGTTGTAAAACAGTATCCTGACTAAAATTCTGTTGTCCACTCAACATCCTTTGATCCTAACTATTAATCAAAATAATTCATAATTTCTGCCTTTTTAACTCAAAAATTAGACAGAATGTCATATAAATTAAGTTTATTGACAAATTAATTTAAAACAAAACGTTGAATGAAGTGTCCAAAATGTTTGTTAAAAGTGTCAAAAGCATAAAAAAGAGCCAGAAATGCAAAAAAAAAAGGAAACAGCACCAAAAATTCAATTTCACTTTTGACCTGGATGGACAACAAGTTTATGGTTGAAGGGAAGACAACACAAGGGTGAAGACACTGGCCTTATTGTGCCAAGAAATTTGTGCCATGTGTTTTAGTGAACACATGGCAACTCTGTTTGAGCTCTCTGTTCACCATACATTCCTAGCTCCTTCAAGCATTTAGGTGCATTGTTGGGCAATTGTGAGACTATACAGCTGTGACATCCGAATGTCTTTGTTTTCGTGTTTGCTGATTGACACTCCTCCTCTCCACAGGACTACGAAATGTTTTCTGAGGCGGTGGAAGCGGATACAGTGGACCAATTTCTGAAACTGGCGTGAGGAGGACGTAGGAGTGTCATTCTCCATCTTAACCCCATTCCCTTAACCACCCACCCACCCACCCTCCCTGTGTGGTAATAGAGACCCTTTTATTCAGTCTCTCTCTGCAACACTGGCAGTATCCATTCACTTTCAATGCCATAATGAAGAATGCCAAATATCTTGTATCTGACTGATCAGAAGACACACATTCCCCTGACTGCACCATTAGACTCGCTCTTAATCTGTTTTATGTTTTTATTCTGTTCTCCTTTAGATTGCTTTCAGACCGTTTTCCCTGTCTGACAGACTAGTGTTAGTAGTCCCCTAGGAATCTATGAGGTGTCTAAACGTGCGGTAATTAGGTCGACTTATCTTGGCCGCAGCCACATGGTCACTGGAGGTTAGCTAAACTAATCCGCTGGATGACAACATTCAACCTAGAATCTTCCTGATCCTCTGCAGACCCAACACACAATCATCACTCAGTCTTAACTACTTTGTTGTCTATTTTTTTGTTGTTGTTGTTGTTGTTGTTGTAGCCTTTAAATTCCCCATGTTGTACATGACTGCGCACTATTTGTACCTCACAGTGCACAGGGACGTAGCAAGGACTGTAATGTCCTTAAACCTAGTTAATTATGTGAGTTCTAGCAGCTAAAAGATGCCTTTTTGGCATGGACAACTTTTTTTGTTGTTGTAATTTTGCTCCATTGGTCCCAATATGCAATATATGACACAAGGTTTGGTACTGAAGTGGGAACCCACTGACACTCATCTGACCTGTGTTACGGAACGATAATGCAGCTAGAACTTGGACAAATAGAAAAAATACAAATTACTTTAACTAGTACTTGTACACATTTAAAAGTATCTATTATTTTGATTTTTTTTTTTTTTTTTTGTAGTAGTAAACAAACAAAAAGTTACGTTCACACGCATTGTTCTTGAGGTCTACCGAAAGTCTTGAGTGCATTTCCTTCCAAAGAGAATCTAAAAAATGTATCGTAAATGGTGCGTTGTTCACATCCATGTTTGCTAGCATGCATGTCTTCTTCCTCTTCATCTTTTTAAACATATTGCTACTCTTCTTTGCGCATTACTGCCACCAACGGTCAATCAATGAAACTGCGTGGCAGGTGTGTGTGTGTGTATCACCTGTGTGCATGATATGAAGACAAAACGGGGACCTGCTCGTAAAAACATTGGTCCATAGCGCTGCTAGTGGTCAAAAGTCGACACGCCTCTTTAAGCCAAGTTGTGGAAATGTCTTAACAAAGATGAAGCCAGATGATATGTTGGTGAAATCTATCAAAACTGGGGGGAAAAAGACGCATACACCTTTTAACAAATATTTTGGCTATAGTCCCCTGTAGGGACATGTAGTGGGGTTTAACATACTGTAATGGAAATGTTCACATAGTGGGAATATAATAGGCTGATTCTAGGGCTGCAACTAACGATTATTTTCAACGATTATTTTCTCAATTGATCTATTAGCTGTTAGGTCTATAAATGTCAAATTATTAAAATATGTCGATCAGTGTTTCTCAAAGCCCAAATGACGTCCTGAAATGTCTTTTTTTCCACAACTCAAAGATATTCAGTTTATTGTCATACAGGAGGAAAGAAACAAGTTTTTTTTTTTT
Organism: Percina caprodes; assembly: GCA_013375575.1. Taxonomy (NCBI): domain Eukaryota; kingdom Metazoa; phylum Chordata; class Actinopteri; order Perciformes; family Percidae; genus Percina; species Percina caprodes. Next base: position 913,398 of record JABXJD010000224.1, on the reverse strand, counting down.
ATAAATAACTTTAACCGATTAATCAGCGTGGAAACATTTATACCTTTATTTTAGGAAAAGTAATTGAAAATAATAAAAAATAATAGCTAATTACTTAAAGTGCTCATATTATGCTTGTTGGCTTTTTCCCTTTCCTTTATAGTGTTATATATCTGTTTTGTGCACGTTATAGTAACACACGTTATAATGCTCGCCTAGCTGCTAGCGTGACACGCCCTTATACTCTGCTTCTGACTGGCTAGTAGTCCTTACCTAGGTACTGCACATGTGGACTCCAACAAAGATGGGACAGAAGTGAGATGCCTCACTCTGTAGCTAAAACAGAGAGCTCAACACATAGGGTGAAAAGAGGAGCTGCAGCAATGTCCAGTACAGCAAAATATGATGTTTTTTTGAAAATTAAGCCACGTAAACCTATTCTGGTTCAATGTCTAAATACAATTTTATGAACCAGAAAATTAGCATAATACGAGCACTTTAAAATATAACAAAAAATTCAAATAATTAAACCGTTTTAATGGCCACCCTGCTGGTGTTTAGTATCAGAACATGTTTAATTTTGGAGCCAAACGCTCTCATTAGATATGTGACAATGGTCTCTCCAGTGGGCCAAACTCATAAAAGGGTTGGTAGAACATTTCAGTAGTTGGCTGCTCAATTTTAGTGGCTAGTGGAGCAGAATGAACACATTTCTTAATTTCACATTTGGTGCCAATATATGTCTGTAATTCGCTTTGCAGCTGGATTTTCACTGTAGTATTAGCTAGAGATGGTCCGTTACCATTTTTTGCTTCCCGATTCTGATATCTGAACTTGTGTATCGGCCGATACCGAGTACTGATCCAGTACCAGTGGGTCACATATTCATTATGTTTTAACAACTGTATACTACTATCCCTGGATGGATGTGATATGATTTCTATCTTTGTTGTCGGTCTGGCTCAGGTTAAACTCTTTTGTGAAACATGAACAAACACAAACAATAAATACCACAGAACTTTCATTTAATATCCAGTTTGACAGTCAGTCATAACGGAAAAAGAACAAATATACTACTTTTAATGTAGATTTTCTTTAAGGCTTTATTGGTATTGGATCGGTGCATAAACTCCAGTACTTACCGATACCAGCGTTTTTAGGCAGTATCGGAGGTGATACCGATACTGGTATCGGAACATCTCTAGTATTAGCACCTACCTGCCATCTTCTACATTTCACAATCTGTATTACTCTGTATTGTTGACTTACAGGGCAAAAAGATGGCAAACATTCAGAAGAGAGCATATCATATTGGACGGATTGTAAATGATTAGAGTGGAAAGATATGAATCTTCTATCTTTCATCCACGTAGCTTTTCATGCCTCTGTTTATTTACTGTTGCAGTTGCTTTGACTGTCCTGGGCATGAAGATGCAGTAATGTGACTATGCACTGAAACCCTGCCTTATTCTCAATACAGACATAAAGGTCAAAGCTGGTGTCTTTAGATTGACCTAACTCAGTCTTACTAGCCTTAGGGAACACTCACCACATGGGGAAAAATGAAGGCTTCACTTATTTGTTCTTTTATACATGCGTGCATTCATTCAGTTGATTGATCTCAGTTGAAATATAATGTTCATGTTTTTTTACTGAGAACAACATGGTTTCTCTCTCTTACCCGTTACATCTGTCAGATGCCCCTGCTTTCAAAATGGTGTTACTGTTTGGGATCCCTAGTAATGACAGCCTTCACATACAATGTTAGTGCACTGTTTTGTGAGTCAGTGGTTGTAGATGTTTGCCTGTTATTGATGTATATTCACTATGAATCATGTTTTAGACATTCCATGTCTCTCTGAGCTCCTGCTTTGCTTTTGGACCAATTCACCTGGGCCAAAAAAAAGAAGAAAATAGGGAATAAAGTGCTGTTGTCTTCCAAGAAGATTGTGAAAAGTGATTTGATGGGTGAAAAAATAAATAAAATGGAGTTGAATCTACCTGTCTGATTATTTTTTAATTCATGGGGCCGATCTAAAAACTTACATCCAAATCAACTCTGGCATCTTGAAAATCTGATCCAAATAAAAAAAATTTAAATACTGATATGTCATTTTCTATTAATAGTACTCATTCTAATGAGGAATTTAACAGAATAGTGACGGGACATTTGCCTACACACAAGAGGGTTGATTTCTAATTTGCAAGTCAGTGGAATATTGTGATTGCCAATATAGTTACAGTACATCTTCCACACTCTGGAGCTTCAGTGTCAGTAATTCATAGCAATGTTGCATGTAAGCTTCATATTTTCGCTGAACCATTGTATACAGACTTTATTAATAGCAGTATGTTCTATGTCATACTGACATATGACATCCTTTGTACACACATACCTAGTTTGTTAGTGGAACAACTAGTTTCTATTATAAAGTAGCATTTGAAGAACCACGTTAATCATAAGGTTTTGCTCAGTTGTAGTATCTCATTTGGTCTTTAGGCGGTACCGATTTCGCATATTAGACTTCTACCAAAGAATCTTCCAAGTTTGTAGACGAAGAAGAAGAAGACGATACATCGATGCGACGAAGAAGAAAAAAGAAGTTAAGCTACTGCGAGATTCAGCAGGAAACAACTATCCTTATTTCCAAAAGAAAAGAAAAGCGTCGTGGCATATTACCACAAAATTGCATATAATCGTCATTTTGTGTGCTAGGAATGCGAAACATGTAATTCAGTATGTGGCTAATATTATGTAAAGGGTGGATAGGAAATGCTGTGGAAATAACCCATCACAATAACATATTTGCCCAGATAAGCATTGTTCCCTACCACACATGATGATTATTATATTCCCCAAATCTGTAGATGAGGTCACCGGGAAAATATTTGTAATGAGGATATGAGAGGGACGCAGATAAAGATATTCATCATTCATTATCATACATTATCTCTGAGCTGCTTTAACCGCAAGACTGGTTCGTCAGTGTTTTATTTTGAAAATGGCCACCGGATGTTGCACTCTTGATTAGTATTAAGTATTGCAAAAACACTGGTCCAAAAAAAAAAAAAAAAAAGGAAGCTGTAACACTTGACAGTTTACTGCTAGTGCTACAAGAAACGTAAGTAAACGTTATATATTTAAGGCCTTGGTGTGAAAGGCAAACAAAGCTAACCGAGCTGATATGTGCATGTATTATTATCTTGTTATTTCAGTCAGCGTTGTTACTGTGAGACTGTCATGAGCAGCCAATTCATAGTCTAGCCTAGCTAAGCTATGCTAGCTGACACAAATGTTTTGAGACAATATCTAGCTTAACGTAAGCTATTTCTCTTTAAAATAAAATTAGCGAAATATAAGCTAAAGACACGAAGGCTTTTGTTTTGTTACATGCCTCGTGTTAGGCACATTTAACCACTGTAATGTTGTCAGCTTCTACATTAAGCTGACACTGTTTGGTGTATGGTGGTCATGTTAGCAAAGACAGCAGCATCTGTGGCTTTGCGTTTCGGGGAAAGGTGACGTTGCATTTATTATTAATGTTAGAAAGTTTTCGTTTTTTGGACTATTTAGGAGTTGTTTTGGAGTACACGACATACTGAACACAAACGCAGCCAAGTTTGTTAGTGTTAATTAACTGGGAATATCCATGGACTAACTTGATTTGGTTTGCCACTTAATTGTTGAATAGGTATATTAGTATATCTGCTTCATTTTGTTCTCTTTAATGAGATGTTTCACTGTTAAAGGACCAATGTACCCAGCTTTACAAACATTTTTCTCACCTACTGTAATTATACTTCATGCTGACGTTTTATTTTTATTATGTGCCTATGTTCTGAGATATTTACCCCTACAAAGTCAACCTCCACCTCAATACAATGTTTTTCACGGCAGACATGTTGACATGTCAAAGTAGGAAAAGCACAGATGTATTCAAAACCATTAATAATGGCTGCATTCCACTTAGGAGAGACCCTGGTATTGTGCATGCTGACTCACTGAAATAGCTCACTGGGACACTTGATGGAATTGAGTCATCGTTGAGTTGATCAATTTCAGCTGCGCTTTTCCTACTATGACAAGTCCAAAATGTCTGCTGTAAAAAAAGGTCCATGGTGGTGAAAGAGTCATTTTCAGGTGCTCATAGTATTAAGTATATACAATATCCGGCTTAATTTGGAGAATATGGGTTGTGGAAACTTATCATTGGAATTTCTTCAATATTTTTTTCCTGGAATCATTGTTTTTTTGTTTTGTTTTTTTTAACCAATGATTGACCCAAATATTTTCTGTTCATACGGTACCGCCGACAATGAGTAAATCCTATCCGTTTCCAGCAAAACAGACCAAGCAGAAAATGCAGAAAATCCATATTATGTACTTTACAATTTTGTGTATTCTTTTTAGAAAACAATTGGTTTTTAGAAATGTCCCATGGTATATTTGCTGTAGAAGTGTATCATTTAGCTGTAGTGTTTTTTAAAGAAGGAAAAGAAAATCGCAATATGAAATACTATTAAATTGCAATAATTATAGAATCCAAATAAATAAAATTTGCCATACAAATCAAGTTGGCACCCATGCATCATTAAAAAGAATTCAATCAAGACAATAGCATATCGTCCCAGCCTTTCTTTCTATAGAAATGTAGGAAGGGTTAAATAAAAATGTAAGTCATGATAATAACATGCACAGAAGTTATTGTTGTAATATGATTCGCTCCAATAAATGTTTTTTTGTTTTTCTGTCCCATGAAGCCACATGTGAAGATGAGCGTCCCAGACTACATGCAATGTGCCGAGGACCACCAGACAGTACTAGTGGTGGTCCAGCCGGTTGGCATAGTACCCGAGGACCAGTTCTTCAAGATCTACAAACGCATTGCCAGCGTGAGCCAGGTGAGCATCAGAGACTCGCAGCGCCTCCTCATCCGCTACCGCCACCACTATCTGCCCGAAAACAATGAGTGGGGAGACTTCCAGACGCACCGCAAGGTGGTGGGCCTCATCTCCATCACCACCTGCGCCTCGGCCAAGGAGTGGCCCCAGACAGCCGAGCGTTTCCACGGACAGAAGGAGGTGTACAGCTCCACCCTGTATGATTCGCGCTTGCTGGTGTTTGGGCTGCAGGGAGACATTGCAGAGCAGCAGCGAACCGACGTGGCCTTCTACCCCAGCTTTGAAGACTGCCCAGATGTGGAGAAGAGAGTGGATGACTTTGTGGGGTCGATATTTATTGTTCTGGAGTCCAAGCGGCTTGACCGGGCCACGGACAAGTCAGGGGACAAGATACCACTGCTCTGTGTGCCTTTTGAGAAGAAGGACTTTGTGGGTTTGGACACAGATAACAGGTGAGTTGTTCTGTTTTCTGCACCATAACCACTTTTTCAAAAGCACTTTAGCATTTAAAAGGCTGGTTAATGTACTGCAATATACTGCATTACTTGCAAGTGTGATTGTTTCTGTATCAAGTTGCTTGTTACATCGGCCTTGCCTGCTCAAAAACTTTCCTCTCAAAAATCTGTCCCTTTTTGATTTTTGCTGCGTTCATTTTCGTTTGTATACCATGGTTTATTTGTCTTTCTTCTTTTCTTTCATACTGTCCTGTGAGTTTATTGTTGGGTGTGAAAAGGTGAGATGTTAGACTCATAAGTTTAGTTAACCTGATAGCAATCCCATCAGCTTTAGCTCTGCCCTGAAAGAAACCACCAGACTATGATTCATCACTCCTCAACAGGTTTCAGTTTTCACACAAACTCATATGAAAAAGCTCTATTAATACTATGGGCCATAATTATCCTGTTAGCTGTTAGAACAACAGTATGAACTCACACTGTTAGCCTAGTCTAGCAGATAAACTGACCATCACATATGTAATAATAGATCTAGTATTTTATTTATATTTTCTCTCCTCTTATTGGAAGTAAAATCACACATGCAATTTTTGGTAAAGGTTTTTAGTTTCTTTTTTTTGTAAAAACTTTAAATCTTTGACAATAGTGATTCATAATGTATAGAAATATGCATGTTTGCAGCCTCTGTAATTATTAGATTTTTTTATATACACAAAATTAACTGAAACCATTGGCTAGCGTCACATGTTTTTGGAAAATGCTCAACCTAAAATTTGAACACTATTTACCAAAGGAAGTAATATTTATGTGCCAAGACATTTAAAAACAGTGGTATGGTCCTTTTTAAAGGAGGAGCTGATAGTTTGGCACAGTCGTTGCTACTGAGGTCTGTCCCTGCTTCAGGAAAACATTTGGATTGAGAAGATGCAGTCTGGGATTTTGTCTGCTTGGCTGTAAATGCTGGAGCGACAAGCTGGCCATGCATAATCATGGATCTTTTTTCATGAGAGCATACATTACCTTCCAGCTTGGCATAGCAGGGTGGCTACTCATATAAACATGCGTTTGGTAATGGCATATGCATGTACAAAACTCGAGTTTTATTGCTGTGGTTACTTTTTTCAAGACTTCCTCATGAGCAGCCTTTTCATTTGAGTTTCACTCTGACACAGAACACTTTCATTGTTTTTCAGAAGTAGCCTACTGACCATTATGGTTCATTTTTAGTTTGCCAGATCAGATGTATTGTATGATAAAGATTTACCCAGAATACACGCTGATTTTTATTTATTTTTTCAGCATATTTTTTTAAAAATATCTTTGCCTCTGTACAGCTAAGAAAGATTTGGTCCTTGGCTCCATTTCACCTTGAGTCCTTGATCTTGATGATCCACGTTATTGTCTTCTCATGGCCTTCCCATTCTTCCAGAATACTCAAATGTCTTGCACAAAGAAACATGTTCCTCATAATAGTTCCCCTGTATTATCCTGGTGAAGCTGCTCCTTCCTGAGTCCGTAGGTGCATCTCTCTTCCCTTATTTGATATCGCCTCGCTACTCGGTTGAACGGAAAGTTGTTCTGGCCCTCTTTTTGTGAAGGCCGTCTCAAAGCTCTCATTTCGGCCCAAAGGATGGATCTCTGAAGTGCTATGAGCGAGGATACATGAAAGCAGCCTTCCCAGAAGCTGTGCAGCTGAAAGCCGTTGCTACTCCGCCCCTTCAGCTGATGAATTTACATGATGCATCACAGGAAAGGACGTGTCTCTTAAAACACATTTCCTCTCCTCGCACGATTTCCTCCGTCTTTCCCATGCTTCCTCGGTGGGACGGATGTGCCAGGAAGGGAAGCAAGTGGAGGAGCCGAGGATGCAATTTAAGTGAAGTGAGATGCACCCGTCTGTGTTATTGTGATTACAGGGTTGTAGGTTGGCTCGTCGCCCCTGTCCTCGTTTTTGTTCCCTTTGCTTGTGCTTACCCGCCCCATACTGTACATCCCCTTTGTAGCTGACTGATGAGATTCCCCTAAGTCTCCTCTCCTGGCACCCTGCTAACATAAGAACTGACAGTAGCCGAAACTCAAAGCTGTCCACTATATGAATCAACCAAAATCAATTTAAAAGGAAACCAAAGTATATTATTATTCAAGCTGCTGTTGTCTGAAAAAGTGTTTCTCTCTCTCTCCTGCTGCTGTCTCTCAGGCATTATAAAAAGCGTTGCCAGGGGCGGATGAGGAAGCATGTTGGGGACTTGTGTCTCCAGGCAGGCATGCTGCAGGACGCCCTGGTCCACTACCACATGGCTGTGGAGCTGCTCAGGGGGGTTAATGACTTCCTCTGGCTGGGTGGTAAGTCTGTAGACTGGTGGCTTATTACTAAAAGATGGGATTGAATTGTTTTATTTCCTTAATGTTAGCTTATGTCTTATGTCTACTTTCTGTAACATGAGACAGGTGCTTCTGAGAGGTTGTCAAGTAGGTCAGAAGTAGCAAAGATGTGTTGCATCTTTGGTACTAACTTGTTAGTACCAAAATGTTGCCAGCTTCTATATTCATTTTTGCAAGTTAGACAATGTGCGGGTGTTTTTTTTTTTTTTTTTTGCAGCATCTGTCACCCTGAAATCTATTTTCTGGCCAATACTCTTTACTACTTTACTTTTCTGACTATACTTTTGAGACCAGTACCAATATCAGGATTTGAAAGTTAATTTTTTCAACATACAACACTGAAGCATCCTTATATGGTTATTAGTAAAATTGTGACATATGTGTACTGAGTGGGAGATTTTACAGTTGAAAAATAAAATGTTAGTGCAGTGTTAAGAAACTGTAATGGTGGCACTGTTTTCTAATTTACCTCAAACATATATTTAGTATTTTGGTGCTGCCATTTTTTATTCATTAGGCAATATATACAGTACACCGCTTTATAGCTGTGATAAGCCAATAAATACAAATAATATTGGCCTTGTAAATGTATTGGTCAAGCTCTTGTATCAATTGTTGATCTTGGAAATTTGAATTTTCTCCTGGGTTTGAGTTTGTATTTTCTATCTTATAGTCCATTAGCGCTATACAGTTTTCTGATGCTCTTATCTGCACTGACATGCATTGAGTGCAACACTAGAAAATGTTTCAGCTTCTTAAATCACTAAAGGTTGACTCAACAATCAGCAGTGTAAACTCAAGGGCTCTAGTTATCAGCACCCTTTCGAAAGAGTAACCGAGAACGCAACAACAAACAATTCCTTTGCCTGGGCCATCACAAAAAAACCACAATGCACTTGCTATTTCATCTCATCACTGCGCCCCTCCCATGTGCAATTATAATTTATTCATTTATCTAATCATTTAAATTGAATGTATATGTTTTTGTTTTGAAAACGGTCTTCTACTAAACATAAGGTTTTTTCAAATTTTGTTGTATGGTGCCATGTGCAGTGATAAAAAAAGGCCAGCTATCTATCTAAGATCTAGGAAAGAAGAATAAATAAGAGCCAAGCAGAGAATATTTTGTCTTTGTGCCCTTCTAGCTGCGTTGGAGGGTTTGTGTTCAGCTTCTGTCATATTCCACTACCCTGGAGGCACAGCGGGGAAGACTGTAGCACGTAAGCCAAGCATCTCCCAGCCAGCAGACGCAGGGAAACGCCACAGACCAGGTGAGCACATCCCTTTGTAAACAGACTGATTGAAACTGTGGCCTGGAAGGAATAATAACTAAGGGTGGTTGTCTGCGAGAGAGCTGTGATTGTGGGAGACTGTCACTGCTGACTGGCAACTTGCTATGCTCAGCTTTGTGTGCAGAGTACAAGATGTCAGCTTTAGGAAGCTGACATCTTGTACTCTGTACGGAGTCAAACCCGGGCCTGCTGTGTTGAGGAGTAAACCTGTAAATGGGTGCCCAACGCTTTCTTATTTACCCTAATGACTGCTGATATGGTTCAAACTTACCATCACTGAATGTAAATGGACTATTCTTATTTACTTCAATTTTATAGTCTTAACAGCTACTCAAAGTGCTTTTACATAGAACAGGAACCATTCACACATTCATACTGCTGTACAAGGTACCACCTGTTCACATACATTTCAGGTTTAGTGTCTTGCCCAACACTTCGACATGGGACTGCAGGGCCAGGGATCAAACCACCAACCTTCCGATTGGCAGGCGACCGCTCTACCACAGCTGGCCCACCTATTAACACACACACCTATTAACACACCTATTAACACGTTGTTCTATTAACACGGCCCACACTACAACTACACTATGAGTAGAGCGTCATCCTGTAGCAGTTCTAGGCAGTGACAAATAGCTGCTTTTATAATGCCTGGAGGATATCTGAGGATTGAATAATTTAGTGTTGCATCTAATGATTATTTAAATTATTGAGTACTTGACAGATTGTTATTGTTTAGCTACATCAGCTTCACAGTGGTTTGAAATTAGATAAAGTTAGATTAAAATGTATTCTCAATGCACACAGTGAATACAAGTACAGTGAACCACAGTTAAGCATCTGACCATCAAACGTGTCAAAGAGCATATAGAGAGATATAAATGAATGCACAAAATCAACAAAGCATTATACAAAATGTGCAGTGCAAGTGAGTGCAGCTATGATACAGTATGGACAGAACTAATACATTCTGCATATGTTTACAGCAGAAAAAGTAGCCAAGTGTAATAAACGGTATGAAGAACATGTATGTTATGTGTGGTGTAAAAGAAGCGATAGTGGAGTAAAATATAGATGTAGAAATACAAAAAGATACGGATAACTAGCAGTGTAAATACAAGGGGCATTACAGTGGTATTACAGCAATAGAAGGCAAACAAATATTTCTGCATCAGAATTTTTAACCCCCATGTATTTGGTTATTTTTTCCTGATAAATGACTTGCATTGCTCTTCTTTTTTTTTTGGAGGGGCGAGTGTCAAAATTGTCATTTCAGCACTAAAGTAAAATGACAAATTAAGTACATTCAGTATTAATCACCGAAACGGATTATGTCCAACAAACGCACCGAGTGCATTTGCTTCCTCATAAATACTGATTATTAAAGTCCGGACCTTGCATTGTTACAGCCCTGTTCACTACCCAGCACGCTTCTTCTTTGTAGATGCATTGCTGTGTATCGTGGACATCTTAATTCCACCTGTAAATAAGTGGAGGACTGTAGTGTGAAACAAATGGAGGGACTGCATCACCTGTTTGTCACCCTTTTTCCACCAAATTAGCTCTGGTTCTTGGATCGCTTCTGTTCAGGATTCTTGGATCCTTGGTGCTCTCTAGCCAACCAGCATGCGTTTCCACCAGCTTTTACCATTGTAACAATTGTAATCAAGGATGTGTCAACGGTGGGTGTTGCACAGCGGAAGTAAACTGCAGTAGCAAGATGGCAGATCGCATTGATTACGTGCAAGCTTTTGTTCTGGTATTACAGATACTTGTTTTTTTCCAAAAACAAGCTTGGCCAACTACCCGACAATTTCTTACTTGACTCCATCTCCATCGTTTCTTTTCTATCTTTAGAATAGGACATGCCCACTAGGGTTGCACAAAATGAGAAATATTTGCAATATGTGATAATGTTGTTGAATATCGTGATATTATTTGCAATAAATAAACGGATATTAAAGTGTTCTACATTCCTGCTGCTTTCAGAATTCTGCTAAAATACAACAAAATGCATGTTGAAATACAAAAAACAATGGAAAGGAAATAATTTCCAACTTTCTTTTACAGAACAGATTGAACATTGAATTGGATATAAAGGCACCAAAAAGTGACAATTTACATTGTAAAATTGAGTTTTATACTGCTATTTTCTTTCATCTAACAAATAAAATCTTTCGTGGAGTGTTGTGTGTGTGTGTGTGTGGCCATTTAGCATGTTGTTGGGGCTAACACTGCTAACATTGCGCCTTGGGTCATGGAGTGAATCTGCATTCTTTCTCTCTGTCTGTAGGGGCTCAGGAGGTTCTCATTGACCCAGGTATGGTATGTCTAACCAACATAGCGCTTAGTTAGAAAACAATCTGCCTGTTTGCTTGTGGTCACATTTTCCCCCTGTGTTTGATGTTGTTTTTCATCTTATTAGCTTCCTGATTCCTATTTCATTCTTTTGGAAATTGATTGATGTTTCCCCCTTATGGCAGGTAGTGTTGTCTTATATTTACCCTCACCTTTTTGGTTTTTCTAACGTACCTGCTCTTTCTCACAGCCACACTTTTGATGATCAGTATCACATCTATGATTGAAGACTTTAAATGGTCACCCTTAATATCTTCTATTCCTTATTTATTTAGGCCCTATTGTTCTAACACACATCTTACTCTTGATTATTCCACAAACAGCACTTATCCTATAACTATCCACTAACTATTTAAAATATTTTGCTAGCATATTTAGCCATTTGAACACAAGGTTACATAATCTCTGAAGCACCAGCAGGTGGCAGCTCATTGCCAATGGTGCGTACTTATATTTTAAAAACTCTTCTTTGCTTACCTCTGTGCAGTTGCCTTGTGTGTGCAAATTGGCTTAAGAAGTAGTGCAATGCAGCATCTCATTATCCACACAATTGTCACAGTGACAGCACCACAGTGTTGCTATGGCCACAGCCCCGTTGCTAGGCGACAAACTCTCACTTTGTATTTGTATTCTAATCAGATTTGGCCAGGAGATGCACATCGCAATTGCCTTTTGAAACATTTCAGGTGTGAGTTTAACTCTGCCTGGGACGTTAGCCATGATCACCATCTTGATCACATCTTAGGGACTCCATAGCCTCAGAATATTCATATCACTTATTAAGGGAGAGAGGGCAAAGAATTAGAATTAAATTTGACATTTAGTTTTAAATGGGACCATCAGGAGGCTTTAGAGCTAGGAATAAAGTTTCATTCAACATTATCCATTATCTCTTCAGATATGTGTAAACATTGTGAACACTGTAAATCTGTGTCTTGGTTGATATATGCAGTATATTATGCATGTGGCGGTGGTAGCCAGGGCAGTGGCTTTCAAAAGTAATCTGTGGATTTAAGTTTCCCCTTATTCACTCCTCTCGTTCCCTTTTCCCTTTGTGGTGGAACGTGGATGGACTGTCGCTCTGGTATCTTTCCTAAACTAGTTTTAAACTGTCTTCTTTTGAGTGTAGGTGCCCTCACAGCCAACGGCATCAGCGCAGACACCAGCACTGAGATTGGACGTGCAAAGAACTGCCTGAGTCCTGAGGACATTATCGAGAAATACAAAGAGGCCATCTCCTACTATGGAAAGGTAATGACCAAAAACTAATCAACCAATATTGTTGTTGCATTTAAGATACAAATGGATAATATCATGTGCCCAAATTCAGTGTCATTAAACTGGGGGATTCAAACCCAAAATACTGTTTCCCCCTCCATAAAATAAAAAAAAAATGAATTTAGAATGAAACGGAAATCAGTTCATGAGACAATACAACTCTACTGAAAATTGACATTATTTGTGCATAATATCAGACATTTCTATTCTAATTACGGGTTTACATGGACAACCAGAATATTTATCAGCTCTAAAATAACAAACTGCAGCATATCCATCTCATCAAACAGTGACAATATCAAAAATTCTACTAAAAGGCTTGTATTGGCTCATTACATCACTAAAAGCTCAGCACTGTCTGAGTCTATATCCACGACTTCCCACTCCCAGGATCGCTCCGTTGCTGACAGAAATTTCGCTGGATTTCACTCATTTTGGCTGGTTATCCGTTGCCTTAGGCTTACTTTTGTGTTAGCTTTTAAACTCCAGTTGTTTTACAAGGACTATGGTTAACCATTTATCACATCTCTGCAGAATAAATCCAGACCGCTAGCTAGACTATCTGTCCAATCTGAGTTTTCTGTTGCACAACTAAAACAACCTTTGAACATGTTCCTTCCCAAGGCAATTTTGCAGAGGCACCGTGGCTCCGTCCGGCATTTAGCACTGTCCAAGACGATTGTGATTGGTTTAAAGAAATGCCAATAAACCAGAGCACACTTTTCTCCCATCTTGCAATGCTGTGTGGACTAGCCACACCCTCTGACTAGTCCACAAGTTCTGGCAATACGAGTCTAGCATTGTCCCCATACTCACTTACTCAAGGGCTGTTAATGCTTTTCCTAAATTAACTAAATTCTTAGTCTGTAGTAAGTTCAAGTAAATTGATGTCACATGTTCAGTGACAGACATCACAAAGTGCTTCACATTATACACACAATATAAGAGCAATAAAATAAACTCAAATAAAAGTAAACGAGGGCAATTAGTAGGTCTTGAGTTGTCTTTTAAAGGAGTTCAAATGTTTTAGGCTATATCTTAAAATGCAAGTGTGTTGATATTCTATTTTTTTTTTTCTTATTGGCAACAAGACTAGATTCAACAATAGATTGATTCTTTTAACAAGTATTATTATTCCTTGGTACCACAGAGCTCCATTGTTTGAAAAAATTTAAACAAGTTAATTTGCAAAAGTCAAATCTTTTGTCTTGCCCTCCATAGCCAATAATATTAGTTATAAAATGGAGTTGTAAAATGTTTCAGTGTTTACCATAAGACCTGTAGCAAACACTGGCCCTCATTTATCAACCTACTGTAGAAACCAACGCAGATATGACTGCAGAAATCCTCTTACGACAGGCTTCACGTGGGATTCACGAAACGTTTGTATCACACCAATCGGAGCGTAAGAATGGTCGTACATTGATAAAGGCAGCGGCTGGAAACAGTGGTGATTTAAGTATCACGCCCCAATATAGTCTTGGTTTTGAGGCTTATCTGAGGTTTATTTAATTTATACATCCTTGACATATGTATGCTATACTCCTAATAGTAATAAACAGACTTATATTGCAATCTCTTAGGTTTATTGAAATAAGCACACAGTAGCAGATTTATGCAGTATTTTTAATTTTACAGATTTTTTTTCATGAATCAGAGCCAGGCAACTGTAAGCTGTGATGGAGCGCGCGTTTCCTCCGCCCTCCGTGCCAGACCACCACCCCAACCCTGTCTCCTGACAGCAGAGGGGCTGGAAAAAAAAGCCAAAATATTTTGGTCAATGGTACAAAGAAATCGTCACTGGTGGCAATTAACGTCACTTTAAAAGACAAACGAAAATCTGAAGCATGAATAAAAATGTTGTGCATTTTCATGTTTCCTGTATTGAATATCACTGCCAAACATAACACTATACCTTCTTTTTTTTTTTTTTTAAATAATGTCCTCTCTCCAAGGTATAGCCCCCAGTTGGGGCTGTGCGGGACACTGCTCTCTGGGCATCGGGTCAACTGGCTCCAACACTACATTTGTGGCACCCTGTTTTCCTGCCAGGCTAAAACAATGTTGCACACTTTTTCTAGTGTGTATAGTAGGGTCCCCCCCACTGATGCAAGACCATCTGCCCTTAATCAATCCGAGTGTTCCACCGTGTGTGTAGGCTACGTGTGCACTGTTGTACCAGCGCATAGAAGTCTTCTAAAAGAGCCAGATCTGCCATTGCCGATAAGTAATCAACTGATGATTTCTCCTTCTCCTGATATTTAATTATATGATAATTACAATTTTATATGCTGCACCACAAGTCCACACTGACTTGAAAACTTGAGTACACAAGTTCAGACCAGAAAGGAGATTTTATCGCAGCCCACGCTCGTGTTCAAATTGAGTAGGAAAACAGACATAGGAATCGGCATACACCCGTCCTACGCCTCTTTTAGGTCATACGCACGTTTCATAAATAAGGGCCACTGTCTCTACTGCTAGCTACAGGAAGCTCGTCTCATTAGGGGCATGTGTCGACTTCAGTAAAAACTTAAATTAATAAATCTACAATTGATTAATTTACCATTTAGTACCACTTACCTTGGTCCAGGTCCTGTTAATTTAATTGATTATATCGTTATGATGTTTTGTTATGCAGCTGAGGAGCTCTGAAAATAAATGAAATAATGGAAAATAATAATGAATAAGTCTAGGCCACATTTTCTTTTCCAAGTTGGTATCATACTTTGGCCGGGATGACTGTGAAATATTAAATAGCATTTTATCTGGCATTAAAAAGGTCATAAAAAAGTAACCTAGTGAACCCTAGGTGGTTTATATTCATGGCCTGTTTTTAAAGATTCCCATCTTCAATATCAACAAATAGGCTGATGGCTGCAGACGGTAGGGAAATCAGTAACTCTTTAATGTAGATGGGTGCCTTATAGCATTTGTTTCTTGATTTTTAAGGTAGGATAAATACATAGGATAAGATGGCATAGTGTCTGAACGTCTGGAGCTTTAAAAATTGATCATAACAACCTTAAATTGGATTCTGACTTTGATGGGGAGCCAGTGTAAAGAAATTAAGTTCAGTGTCATGAGACCACTTGTACGCGATCCAGCTAGTAATGCAAAGCCCTCTGGTTTTGCATGTAACTGCTCATACTGTACATGATGGTGTTTGCTTTCAGGTTGTTTCAATACAAAACCACCACTGGTAGGCAGAAATGTAGCTACCAGTCATGTGTGTAAAATGTGTCTACGTCACCAGGGGGCAGTATTGGATTAGGTTTGATGGCGTTTGAGGGCATGGACCAAATACTGTTTTGAGTAGTATCAGACCAGTACATGCTGACAGCAGCTGTTTATTTCTGAATGCTACATGGCACTGAGAGCATGTGTATATTTAAATATTTCAAGCCTTTGTGGCATATATGTACTCTTTTGACCACTGTACTTGACAAAGTAAAAAAGAATATTACATTATCCCTAATGCTTAGGGAAAGCTAGATAGGCTCATTATGCTGCCAGACCATTCAGAAGCTACTCCGTGCTTTATCTTCATTATTATAATTGCCTTTTTGCACTGACCTCCTTCAGCCCTTTTACCTGTAACTAGTTCATTCAGAATTAAATTACATCTCAACACACAGCCATTTAGATATTAATTGAATTTTAATAAGGAGACAATGAGGGTGGAAGTGGAGGGACGACGAGATAAAAAGTATACACACATTTGCGCAGCTTGAAGGCCAAGCAGCAGTAGCTCAGCATTTTAGTGGAAGCACAAGTGGAGCAGTGGCTGTAAACCCTTGGGGGGGAAAAAAAAAGAAAAAAAGATCCACTAGGCATTCGAGTTATCACAGGCTGTCATCCTGCATTAGTGTTGACCGATGAGGTTGTTCATATGTTAATTAAAGAAACAGTCCCTCCGATTATGAGGTGGGTTGCAGAAGTCCAGGCAACCCTTATTGACTGTTTGTATTTTATTCACACCCCCCCCCCCTCCTCTTATCTCCTGCAGTATAAGAATGCAGGCGTGATTGAGCTGGAGGCCTGTGTGAAAGCGGTCAGGGTGCTGGCCATACAGAAGAGAGCCAGGGAGGCCTCCGATTTCCTGCAAAACGCTGTTTACATCAACTTGGGACAGGTACACTATCTGACTGGGAAATTAATAAATGCTATTCTATATACACCGGATGATTAACATGAGCAGGATGGTGTACAGTTGAATAATGGAGACAAATGCATTGAAGGAGCTTTCAGTCTTGTTTCCTTAGTGACTTTAGTGTTATACACTTGTGTAAGTTGCATTTTGGACCAGAATGGCTTTCGAAATAGCTGTGAAGTCTATAAATCCTTCTTACATGTACACCTATAAACTCTGGTTTAAAGTGAGCGCAGAGAAACTTTTCCTCTTCAGGAGATGAATGTCTGCACATACAGTACATCATTCTTCACAGTGACGCTCAAATATCCACATGAAGTAAAAAGAAGGAAAACAGACTTTTGAGTGGAGGGCGACATTAATGTTTTCCCCGTAACTGCAGCTCTCAGAAGAGGAGAAGATCCAACGCTACAGTATCCTGTCCGAGCTCTACGAACTGATCGGCTTCCATCGCAAGTCTGCGTTTTTCAAGCGCGTTGCAGCCATGCAGTGTGTGGCTCCCACCATCCCAGAGCCTGGCTGGAGGGCCTGCTACAAGCTGCTGCTGGAGACGTTGCCTGGATACAGCCTGTCACTTGATCCCAAAGACTTCAGCAAAGGTACTGTAATCTTGAACACTTGGAGGTAGTAAGATGTTTTGGATTGTGTGGAAAAACTAGAGATGACAGATTTCCTATCAACCTTTTTTTTTCCACACAGCAATGTTTCACATCCAAACTATTCATCTCACATATTGCATGCATGTTTGTTTGGTTTTAAAAAAATAGAAACAGAAAATGGGGAAAAACCGCCATCACAATTTCCTAAAGTGATGTTTTTAAATTGCTTGTTTTAACCGGCCAACATTGTAATATCCGTAGATATCTATTTTACAACAATACAAATGTTCATATTTGTGAAGCTCAAACCAGAGAATATTTGGAATTCTTGCTTGATCATAAACTCAAACAAGAAATCAATTGTCAACATTTTTGCAGAATCATGTCAGTTTATCAGCTGTAGTGTAATCTTAGAAGTTGAGGTTTCTAAGAGTGTTTCTACCAACACTTGGACTCATGTTAAACCTCAAATAAAGCAGTGACGGTTTGAAGTTTCATGAAAATGCCGGTCATCTATTGTGAATCGCATTCCTTTATACAATATTAAGTACGATATTAAGCATGTGGCAAACAGCATATGCACCATAAATAAAAAGGAAAAGAGAAGATGGAACCTAAAAATATCCCATCGAATGACAAAAACTGGCTGATCAATTTGTGAATTCATTTGTGTGCTTATTTCCTCATGTTCAAACATCACTCATTTTATATCCAACAAAGATCGGCTAGGTCCTGATCTGTTGAAAGAGAAGAAACTATTCATGACAACCTATGTCTGAGTGCAGGGACCCAGGTTCCATTTAGCCCAAGATTATTTGTTGTGGGAGATGGGTCAAGCCTTAGCTGGATGGATGATCACATAAGAAGCTGGGTCCAGCCTAGTTTAATGATGAAGAATGAAAGGGGGCCGTCAATCCAGGAGTGGGCTTGTGAGATGGCTAGGGTGGTGGTGGTTGAAAAAAATGTCATTTACGGTTTGTGCTGGGAAGAGACCCGTAATATGGACTTATGGTGTTGTTAATTTAACTTATGTTTATTTGGTTCATGGCTTATTGTCACTTTAGTTATTTTGTTGAATGGTTTTGAATATTATAGCTACTGTGTCATCTTATCTTAATTTTTGTCTGGGCTGGTGGTGATGATGGGGTCTCATGTTGCGAGTTGTATGTTTTGTAAAAAAAACAAAAAAACAATTGTTAACCACAACAAAACTGGAGAAACTGCAGTATGGAGTAAGAACACTATCAAAAAGATGTATGCATAACTTTATGTATTCATATTCGTATTTTTATATTCATATTCGTATTTTTATAAATTTGTGCGTAAATTACATAGGCAAGCAAAATTACGTTTTCATACATGTGTGTTTTTATGTGAGTGTGACTCTAGAAGCTATGACTGTAAACATTCACGAGTACAACTCTGATTTCTACGACTACGAATTCTTGAGTGTGAACACGAATTCAAGTTTACGGGTACGAGTAAAAAAACAGTTGAAATGACGTCACTGCCGTCACAGGCCGGGGTAATGGAACAGGCCGGGGTAATCGAACCTCGATTCCATTTAATGCGCATGCGTCACAGGTGAAAAATGGCTAACCGTCTATGAGTTGCAGAAATGTATATCATTATAAAGTGCTATCAAAGTAGTAAAATCGTATGAAAAATGTTGAATAAACACGTTTTTTACTTTACCTGTGCTGAGCCTGGGCTAGAAGCCTCCGGTCGGTTAGCCATTTTGCGCTCAACGTGAAGAGAGACAGTGTTGTAGTGCTTGGCATCAATCTTAGACTGAAGACCGATCTGAAGACCAATTTTTGAAGGTCTCGTCTCAGAATCGACTGCATTTTTTTTTTTTTTACTGTCTTGTCTCGTTCTCAGCCAAAGAGGACTCAGGATTTTATTTCAACTGTAGGGATTTTGCTAAATTGCCTGTGCATTGTCTGATTTAGGCCTGTGTTAAAACTTGCAAATGCAACCATTAAATTGACTCTTATCTAATTTGTTACCATAAACCCCCCTCTCCCTGCACCCTTGACACACACTCCCAAGAAAGTGAATGCGGTAGACTGGAGAAAAAGCTCTGGCTGTCTAACACAAATCTGGTCTTGGTGTTGACTCGGTCTCAACCCCTCAAAGTCTTGGTCTCGGTCTTGATACGTCTTGGTGGTGACTTGGTCTCGGTTTAGGTGGTCTCGACTACAAAGCTGAAGAGAGGTGTATGTGTGTAGTCAACATTGACAATGAAGAAGTAGAACAGAGTGCACTATCAAACTGAGGGATTAGTCTCCTCCTATAATGGCTGGATTTATTTATCTATTTATTTATTAAGGGTCATGAGTGAAGTAGTGCTGTGCGGAAAGGAAAATAAAGGAGGAAATCTCCTTGAATGACTCTTTTTTTTCTTGTATGATCCAGATGATGTAAGTGGCAGCAGTGTTGAAGACCTATTTCATAGATAGGAAATGAAAAGCATCGCTTCATTCAACCTCAAGCTATGCTTTCCTTTTCAAGAGTGCTCTTCCAGCATGTTCTGCATTCAAGCCAGCACTTTCCTCGAGAAAAGAGGCACAGTTGAGACGTGACCAGGGCTTTTGTAAACCCGTTGGTAAGGTCCTCTGTGATAATAGTACGTTCCATTTACCTCTGACGTCGGTGCTCTGAATGACGTCACACCCAAGTTAAATGCGTTCAATTTACAAGTTGGATTTTCATTGTTTTCATTCATTTTAGCCATTGTTAGCAATGCAAGTTTATAATATTTCAGTTTTTTTGTGTGCATACAAACAGCGTAACATGTCCACAGATAGCAGTTGAACATGCCTGTGTGAAAGACAGAAGTGCTTATAACTTTGTTACTACAGCTTTGACAACTGTTACAGGGGACACTCATGTTGGATTTTAAACTCAGGCTACTGTCAGGTAGTTCGAGTTCAGAACTTGGAAATCCGAGGTCAGGGCGTGATTTTTCCGACTTTGACCTCTGAAAATCCCAGATTAGAGTACAAATGGAATGCACTATAAGCCTTCTGGTTCTACAGACTATAGACCCTTTGACCATCGCAGCCAGTCAATGGCAAGCGCTGGCAACACAAATGAATGCTCACAGTGCATCTCAGGGACATCCATATTGGATGTGGTTACAGGACTTTTCCCAGATGGCCTGTTAATGTCTGGCCTAGTTTCCTTGTGTAAACTGTGAATAGAAACTATCTGCAGATTGTTTGAGGTCAAGTGTTTGCACTTAGACTGTGAAAGGATGCTTTAGATGGTAGCAAGGACACTTTACACCAACAGCACTTAACTATTGATGGCCTGGGCCTTGATATCATAGGAGTATGTATTGTCAGTGTGTACCACCAGGATTCTTTCCCCTCCTTTTATACACTAAAAATAAATCAATGTGTAATACAATGGCCATTGAATCTGTTTTTAACGCATATCTCTACGTCTATTATAATATTATAACATTTGAAAAGAAGCAGATGCTTTTACATTTGTTTTTATTTGTATGTGTGCATTCTAAAAACAAATCTGGTTTCCAGTGTGCGTTTGACAATAGAACTTTTTGTCAAATGTGGCTGATGTATTTTCACAGAGCAACTGTCATCTCTCCAAAATGACATCTCAACTTCTACAACCAATAGATTGCTCCTAATCATAGGGCAACTTACAATTAAATGGGCAATTTAACTATAATTTGTGAATAGAAACTGGCAAATGTTGTAATAAATCTGCGGAAAAAGGCCCTCCTTTGGTGACCTAATGTTGGGTTTCTTAGTTGCAAAAATAAATGTTTGATTGTTTTCTCTGCCTTTTTTTTAATTCAAGGGGCATTTTCAAGACACTTGAAAGTCATTTATCTAGCAGGCATGTAAGTGTCATCTTTCACTACAAATGTTTCAGTGTTTTCTACAAATGTTTTTACAACACTTAGAAAAGAAATACTCCTGCATACTGACTTAAACAATGTAGTAAAAGATAAAATGGAATATATATGCGATATGTCCATGTTAAATACTCTTGTAATTAAATGCCCTAAAAGAGCATTTCCTTGCTCAGGTACAGGTATTTTATGGCAGTTGGCAGACCTAAAAGTAGAAGGTAACGTAAGGATAATTAGTGAATCATCAAAACGTAAAACAGGATGGAAGACGGGAGCAGAGGTCCCAGTTATATTAGTTTGGAAAAACTTCACAAATGGGCACATATCTAACTTTGTTACAGAGGAGGTAAAAGGGTGTCAGACAAAGTTGGAACTGGAAATGTTCTCTCTGTGTCAAACAAATTCATAGTTGACAATTTGAGGATTAAAATGTGATGAGTTGCAAAATTTCCCATACCATTTTGCAAATTAAGTTTTTTTTTTTTTTTTTGGGCAGTTCTGTAAGTCAATATTCTAGACATTGGGTACTTATTTATTTTCTTGTATAATATCATTCAATTAGACGCACATGTGGATGAATAGGGAGAACATTATTTCATGAAACTTAAGGTACTGGAACATAAATTATCCACTCTGCTGTATCATTCAAGTCAAGTCCCAAGTGAGGGTTGGGTAGCCACTCTGAGTCCCCACAGTGGGGATGGGAAAGCAGTGGATGATGGTTGTCTTTTGGCAAAAGGGATCAGGTGGGAGTTAATCAAGCAGTAAGCTGAAGAGGCAAGTTCAAGTGAGAAAGAACGGTTCATTCCAATAAGGCGGCTGTTCCCTAAAATACAGGGCAACAAAAGGCTTTTTAAGTAGCTCCCAGGCCCATTTTTCCACTGGTCCCTTCTGTTACCAGAAATGGGGACACACTTTCTTCCTCTTACACAGACCCCTGTTTTTCTTCTGTTGTTTTGCCGCCACAGCAATTTTGGGAGTATCTTTTTCTGTAATAATTTAAAGGTTTTATTATCGAGGAGAATGGTGGCATGTGACATTTCGTCACTCTGCACTGTAGAAAATTGCCCTGGTTTCATCAGAGGCACAGCTCCTTTTTAAGTCAGGTTTTGCATGACAGTGCGACTGCTTGGCCGTGGCACCACGCTCGTTATCTCGGCGGTGTGTTAAGTGGATTGCCAGACACCCCCCAGTTCAGGTCTGAAAATACCATAAATGAAGTCATTTTTTTCGTGTTATAGTGAGAGAGACGTCCTCAGAAAATCCAAAGTGTCCTTTGGATTACTGTTCTCCAGATAAGCGCTGGTTTTGGCAGACAGGTGGAAGTCAGCTATTTTTAGACTGCTTAGTAGGTGCAGTTTTTATGACAGAAAAAAATAGCTTATGAAGGAATTGCATTAAGATTGAGTTCGTTCAAATGGCAGAAGAAGTCAGGGTGAATAATGACCATGGTAGAAAAAAATGCTGATAACCGAAAAACATCAGGCGTGTTTTAACATTATTGGAAGTGGTATTTAAGCTGAGGAAACATCTGAGTGTTTACCAAATAACCTCCCTTCGTCCATCTGGCCCCCGCGGCCTCCTCAGCACATCTTTCCTCTAGTTTTCTTTCCCACTTAGTGAGTCAACAGTCAAAAGCTGGGAGTGGAGCATGAGATCTTGTAAGGGGGCTGAGGGTCTTATGTAACAGTTGGTGTCAGGCTAGAATGTTATTAAGATGTCTTGTGGAACTCTGCAGAGCAAAACACATTGGCTAAGTTAGCACCAGGCCAGAGCACATGTGACAGGCAATGGGGGTACTTCAATTTTAAGAGATGTCTCCAATGAAATGGTTTGAGTTTGATCCAATTATGTGGTGGACTTTTTGTCTGGAAGCATGCCAAATACAGACTTATGAAGGTTTGTCACACGCTTGTTGCATCTCCTCAAGCAATAATGTTTTTTACTGAACACATTCAAAAGTATAAATTAGTAATTTATTAGTTGTCATTGTGTGCTGAAATTAAGGCAAGGAGATATGGTTAAGAATATTATCACTAAATCAGTATGAACAATAATTTGCGTGTGCAAATTAATGTTCAGTGAATTGATTTGTATTGTTATTCATTACATCA